>VACF01000316.1:37736-82079 GCA_006891605.1 Pleurozium schreberi | reverse complement strand
GCACCRACCATACWGCGGTTGRCAGCCAGGTCCACAGTGATCATAATCATACCCACAAACATTCCACTGACTGCAACAATTACCCTGCTTGCATGTGGAACCCCCATACTTGACTCCACACGATTGCGCCTCGACAACGCCGGCGTTCAGGCAGAACGTCGCGACGACTACGACGAGTAGTATTCGAACTCGACATGCCTGCAAGTTAGACCGCCGACAGGGTTGGACGCCTGAGACAGATCTCATGGCTTTCTCGAAGTTTGCCATCGATTTGACGTCCAGAGCACGACTTCGAAGCAGCTTGCCGAAACCAGACACTTTCCCAGTTAGGATAAAACACCGCGTCCGAGTCTCAGCGTTTGCCGAAAATGAAAGTTGCCAAATTCTTATATATATGATCGAGTCAGTTAGAACGTCAGCCAAATTGATGTTAAAATAATAACTCCATCATTCGACTCTGTGCAGACAAATTTGCAGACAAGCTGAGCAGTGTTGACATTAACAACATTAATTTTCTGTCGAATATGGCCCACTACCTTCTTCAATCCCAAACATGACCTACTGGGTAAGAATGTGAAGAAAGTGTATAACAGACATAGATTGTGCGGCAAACGTGCCAGTCAAGGATGCGATAAACGAGCTAAATGTCAGTGTTGAGCCCGCCCTTGGAAACGTCCCCCACCGCATATTCAACATCTTGAGATTCCAGGCCCTGCCCAAATTCTTCATCAACTGGAAATCCTCGAGGGCCTGCTCACCTCTCCCTCAAGCTTGCATGTTTTTTATCTCCCATTTAGAAAAGTCAAACAATTATTTCAATTCACACCAATTAAAATGCAAAGCTCTTAGAGCTGTGGTCATGTGGAGAGCAAGAGTGGGGAACTAATTGTTGGCGGAGCTCAAAAGGAGACTTTGAGTCTACCAAAAGCCATTTGGAGACGCACTTWCCGAGGGAGGTGAATGCACGAAAGACCGACTAGTTTTTGTAGCGTTCACAAGTATTGGCCAATACTACTGACCTTTTGGAAAAAAATATTTAAAAATAAAAAAAATACAGATAATTAGCATAATATTATAAATATCATGTCACAAAAATTTGAGACCCAAAAAAAATTTCAAGTCAAAAGTTATTCACAAAATAGAGTGACACAATTTTTGAAGAAAATAGACAGTCACTTTCACGTGTCAATTTGTAAAAAATAGGAAAAACAATTTTTCTAAAAACTAAAAATTGGAAATTTGGGAGAACATTATGATAAAGAGATCTCACCAAAATAATGATCTTAAAACCATTTTAAAAGTTCAGAAGTGCGCGCGCAAGGGAGCCCTGTTACCACGCATGTAGAGGACATAAAATAATGTTTTTTTCAATTCCCTTTGGTGGATTCATGCCTTCCTAGTGTGGAAATAGACCACAAAAATTTTAGCTATAGATCTATGATTAATTTTGGGTACTCCCCAGTATTGAAAACCCCTAAACTGCAAAGTGTGACAAATTAGCTAAATTAAAAATTAAATTAGACCTCTGTTGCATCAAATTTTAGGGCAAATTGTTTCGGTAAACCCTAAACCATTTCTCAAGGTTACGTATTCATCTTCTGCTCGTTTGATTGTGGATTTGAATGTCTCGGACTGCAAATTGAATTTTGGGGGTGAGTGAAGAGTGTCTCGGAGCTTGCTTTTTGTTGTACTTTCGAATCTCTGTACTACAAATTTCTCGAAACTATCTTCCACTCTTGCCACACTTGTCACGCATTTCAACAACGTCAGCATTGAAAACTGGGGCTACTGGCGGTAAGATCAAAGAAGTTTGGGTGCATGACTCTCCCGTGCTAGTGAAGTTGTGCACACATTGGTTTGAAGTTCTGGACACATGCAGAAAGTTCTGGACACAGTGGTCGTGTTGTTGTTTTTGCTGCAGGTGGAGTTCTTGAGTGGAGCTGTGAGTGATCCAACAAGGAGAGACGGAGTTGTTGCAAGCTTAGGGATTTAGAATTTAGACACAAGTTAGCTCCACTGTGAAGTATTTTGCACGGGGTTTAGGTTAGCTTTGCCCTTCAGTAAGTTCAATGTGTGTACTTTTATGGTTTTGAAATTCTCAAAAAAACATTTTGGTCGTGAGTCTACATTCACACTTGAATTTTCATGTGTTTATGTATTTGTTCACATTCTTGTATTCATGTTTGCTTTTGTATTTTGAATGAATTCTATCTACCCAGTATTGATTTACATCTTGGAAGGATAAAATATTTCACACATTTCGGCTCTTGAAACCTCAATGTGACTATCCACTCAAAAGATGGCAATAAGGCACTAATTAATGACTAACATAGGCATCAATTCAATATTGCATGCAATAATCTCCTTATTAGTACTACAACAATACTAATTCAATATCTAATTGCGTACACAATTATACATTGATGCAATACTGAATATATATTGCAACAATATTGTTGACAACATTCATCTCTTTTCCATAGAGCACACAAAATGTCCCCATTCATCCATCACAATGGATTGTTACCAACTTTTTTTCATCCAATTGAGTAGGTCAGCAGTCCCATGAATAAAATTTAATCACGACACATTTCTAGGGTGCATATCTTGGAGGGAATCTTAGAACAATTTTTTCCAAATATGAGTTATTATTGATATATGTATCATACTTATAATTAAGTTTACATTATTTCTTCACACTGTATAAGGTAAATCATCCCATTGCGGTCAAAATTGGGGTAGGCCTCATTATGGTCAAAATTGTAATGGTGGCGTACATTTGGGAAGAAGTTACAAAAGTCCTTGCAAAGAAAAGCCACAAATTCCTTATACATCGAAATTTGTAGATCCCTTCATGATGACACTAGAACACACGGAAACGTAGAAATTGGCACAAACCAGCARGAAAAAACTACAATCTCTCCCAATCAATCACAAGGATTAAAAGAAAAATCTTTGTGCTTCTCTTATCATGTTTTAATTTGTTCCCCTTCCAGAAAAGTCTGACAATTGAATTGCAACTCCCAGCAATGAGAATGCAAAGCACCTAGAGATATGGAGCGAAAGGGTGGAGAACTATTTGTTGGTGGAGCTTGAAGTCCTAGAAGGAGACTTTAAGCCCGCCAAAAACATTTACGGAGTATCTTTCCATGTACAAGTGCATTCCAGGGAAAGAGTGGAGATGCTCTAAGTACGAGAAGAAAAAAAAAACCCATAGCCAACTTGTAAATTGACTTATTTCCAACCAAGGCTAAATTTTTTTTTTCTCCTTTTCAAGATTGGAACTAAAAGTTTATGGTACATGTCCCAAAGTAGTGYGTAATAAAGTAGGARGCAATGAGTGAGAAAGCAGTTTTTTGAATGATCGGAATTGGTAGTAGGTTGACCAATATCAAACTAGGGATTCAACAATCAGGCGGTTTTAAGGAATTGGGGTATGAGGGTATGACGCATTTTAAAAATGCTTCCCTAATTCTATTGCTTTGATTTGCCATTTTTTAATACATTCAATTTATATTGTAACAATTTGTTTGAGCTTTGCAAAAATCTTCCTTAGAATCTCAACTTGAACCTTTTGTCCCTTGAAAACCAAATCAAAAGGCCCAAATTAGGTCACATTTTAGTTAGCAAAAATTTGAGCAGGTAATATGGTGAYTTTGTTTTTCCAAATTTTTTGGTTGAACCTACTTATACAATAATGATTCTAATGATGAATATGACCTCAAGTGAATTATGATTTTTAGATTATGATGACATTGTGAAATGTGAATTGGTTGTTTTCAATTAATAAATGGCAAATTTCATTAAAATGGTGATATTCCAATATTTTGGCACTTTTTATAGTTCAGACCGGACAGTTTGAAAATCTGAAATCTATAATTGACCTAAATTCTTGAAATCTATACTTGTACTAGATACTTTAGACCACGCGGCCTAAAGTCTAAGAGGTTCATAGATTTTTGACATCTAGTCCTGTCATAGATATCTCAAAATCTAAACTTGTCCTACATGTCACTTTACAATTGAGACTGCGCGGTCTGAAAATGATACATGGAATACCACCATTTTAATAAAATTCGCCATTAAGTCCTTTTTTCTTTACGGAGGTAGATAAGATCAATATCCCATGAATTAATTCAACTCTAAAAGGTCCTAAAAACCTTTTACGGTCGTATAGTATATTATGAATACAATGGTATTTGATCAAAAAAGGCCATATTTGTTATTATTATACTTATATTGAGACTTTTTGCAGGCTCATTTTTATCTTTGACTCAAAGATAAACCGCTTTATCTCTTTATTAGTATTTTTTTATAAATAGGTAACAACACCAACTTTTGGAATTTATTTATAGGATCACTATTTGAGCATTATTTAATTTTGGTTTCAATTACTATTTTTTTAAATGAATTTTCCAATAACTAGCATTATGTCTCAAAATCTACAAAAACTTTCAATATAACAAGTATGGCCTTAAAAAAAACAATGACCAAATGCTTTTTAATACAAAATAAATTAATGATCATGATGGTACATAAATTACAATGCATTACAATTCTTATATAAAATCAAGGTGAATTTCATTAAAAAAGGGGCTATTCTAGTAAATTCCTTGTGCCATTTTCAATTTAAGCAGTCTGAACTTTAAAAATGATATTTAGGACAAGTRTAGATTTCAGACATTTAGAATTGATATAGATTTCAAACTCCAAGTGTTGTGTAAACCATCTTAGAGTAGGGTTGTTTAGTCCAACGCCTTTTGGGATCCCACTGTCGTATTGTCCGTCTGACATTGTATGTCGTATATGACATAATTTGTCAAGTATATGTAACATTGTTAGACAAAAAAGCCTTACCCCAACAATAAAGACAATTTGAAATTTAGAGTGTAATAAGTGTTTATTGAATTGAAATACTTTGATAAAATGAAACATTTATATGTATGGCGAATTTCGTTAAAATGGCAATATTCCTTTATTTTGGCGCTTTTTAGTTTTCACAGTTCAGATCGCGCGGTTTGAAATCTTTACCCGTCATAGATTTTTGGAATCTACACAAGTCTTGTCTTAGATTTCTGAAATCTAAACAGTACTAGATGTTTCAGACCGCGTAGTCTGAAATCTAAATAGGTCATAGATTTTTGACATCTCCAATTATGTGGTAGATGGCTTAAAATCTATACTTGTCCTACATTTCACTTAAGCAGTTCAAACTACAAGGTTGAAAATGGCACATGGAATATCGCCACTTTAATGAATTTCGCCATATGTCAAGATTGAAAATAGAGAGTGCTTTTATTTGAAAGTCAACCTTCAATTTGACTTTATTAGACAGACAAGGGTCTATTAGACGTTTTGGACGTTGTGTTTGTCCTATTGTCAAATTGTTTGGGTGAACAACCATGTCTTGGACACTYATAGATCTCAAAAACCTATGATAGGTTTAGATTTCAAATCGCATGATTTAAATTGTAAAAAGTATCAAAGTAATCAAAACTTGCCATTCTAATGAAATTTTCCGTAATCACAATTGAAGAGTTAAAACTTATAAGGCTAAATACAAGTTGTATAGAAAAAACTCCAAGGAGCTTCTAGGGTTAGCTACTAGGAGCTTCAAGGGTTAGTAAGTTAGTTACTAGCCTGAGCTTAACTTTATATATATCTAAGGACACTGCAGACTAAAGTGGTTCGATGGATGACTTCACTGTTTATAGAAAAAAGAAAATGCACCTATTGGTCCAATAATCAAAGAATTTTGGTGACTACTTTGGTGATGGGGGTTAACCCAAGAAGGATGCAGCGGACTTTTAGTGTCTGCTGGATGACAAAAGTGCAACTATGCATCCTCGGAATTTTGTGTGGAAAGGGGAGATCTCCTATAGGACTTTGACTTCCAATGAGTTCTTTTGAATTTTTTAATACCAATTGTTCCCACGGTTTCGGAAATGATGATTTTCACAGGGACCCCGGTCCTTCTAGGGTTAAAATATATAGGCCACGTTGCACCGACCCAAGCATTGTTTCCTTTCTCAGMTTGTCTCCTAAAACTGGCATGCAACTCAAGCAACCGCAGTGCACGTTCTAAACTAAATTATGGAAACCCATTCTACACTAGCAASTCTTGCTCGAGCTCAGTTGTGGAACTAACGCTCTGAACGAGGGGTCCTGCTGCTCCGTCCAGGAACTCAAGCAATTGTCGGTAAGCTTCGTCTTCTTCACGCAGCGGCCTGCACACCTCAAAGTGGTCCGCTCCTTCGACCTTGTAAAACAATTTGCGCGCAGTCTGCATAGCGGAGGMTTCGGGAACCAGAAATTTCTGCAGGCCGCAATCAAGTAACCATTTGATCAATCATCCATTGCAGCAATTTATACCTAAGTTTCGATCAGCGTGCATGGACATTCACACTTTCAGCTAGTGCAAGTTGCATAGCAAACATTTCTTCAAATTGAAGAAATCCACTCTGATGAGTACATGCAATCATGCCACTGACCTCAGTTCCAGGCATGAACTTCCCCTCCATGAAGGCGAAGACGGRCATGTCGGCAGGCACGTAGCTCTCGAAGTCTTCAGTCAGTTGCTGCATCTTCCGAGAGGCCGCTTTCAGGTTTTCCATGATCCCCGCCAATCTACCTTTGCGCGGCACTCCATTCCCGAGGCTAAAGTGTGTCCAGAACTTGAGAAAATAAGGGGCAAGTTATCGGTTCTTCCGAGAAGGTTGTCAGTTATCATCAGTATTGCATTTACTGTAATATTGTCGGGGCAGGATTCTCGGATCTTCTGATATTAAACAAATTTTGTCTGTATTTCCAGTGTCGTCTTGCTATACTATAATGGGGATGATGTGGGTTGACTTGTTGCCTATCTGAAACTAAGCAGTACACACTGTTTCTATTTTGAAATATCTGTAAAGAACGCAAGAAATTAAAATCCCTCGGTTTCGATGATAAAAAAGAAGCACCCTACCCTAACTTAGACTTCAAAACTCTCTGTGGAAAGTTCGACACCACTTCCCAACTCTTTTACCTCCACCGGTTGCCAAATGCCTAGAAAGAGTCGGAGGAGATTCAAGAAGCTACTGAATGAAAACCAGACAGTGCTTCCTTGTCTGTACGAAGGTAGTTGTCGAAGGAGGCACCCAACACTAGAATTTCTCGTCTTTCATTTGTTGCCAGTCGAAGCCAGTCGGTTGGGCGAAGACGACCACGCCATAGCTCCTAATTATGTTAAGAGCTCGTTGGGTTCGAAGCACTTGAACCCGATCGAGGTTCAGATTCTGGTTCTTCGATAAGATATTAAGATCCTCAGTATGACAAGTCAAGTAAGTCTCCTTAATCCCATGCTTTTGGTGTAGGACATAGTACAAATTGAATATAGTTGATAATTCAATTTGTGGGATGCATTGAGGGCGCCTCTTCCAGACTGAGATCTGTCGAAATGTCCAATAGACAAGATCATTGTCCAACTTCAGCTAGGAAAATCAGTAGCCGTATACACAACTGGTAACTATCAATGAGTATTTGAGAGGCATTCGTACGTTACGCAATGTTCTTCACCTCTGCTTTGCTCCACTTGAGGTTCGTGAACCCATTGCTGGCCTCAATCTAGTGTCAATATCACCAGAATCTCTTTCATCCTGCGCTACTCTTCCTTCTTATGAGAGACTCTTCTGGCAGCCCATGCCAATTCGGAGTTACCTTTCGGCGAAGTAAGCTCTGGGTCATTTTATTATGTACCGTTACCATACAACGGTCCGGTTTCTTCWGGGCAGGTCACGGCACTCGGTTTTGCGTAAGACAAGCCAACCCTTCACAATCATCTAGCCATCTAGGCTATGTCAATTGTGGATCGTTTGGATGTCTGACCAGTGATCTGCATGCTGCGTGTGTCGCTGCATGATTGTTCCAGAATATTTTCACAGTGCATCGGCTATGGCCGGAGGAGGGAGCGGCGCTGGACTACAAACCCGCCCTCGCAATCATCTTCTTCCACGGACTGCAGATTCGGGACGGCCACAAGGCTTGGGAGGCAACGTGGAGGCAAGGCAACCTGGGTGGGGACCGGRAATCGACGACGCTCGTATGCTGGCCCAAAGCATGGCTGCCTCGGGATCTTGGGGAGAAGAAGGTGGTAGTGTATTCCCTCTCCTACGACGCCGATGCTACTCAGTTGTATGGCCGGGGTAACACCGACGACGTCGAAGAGATCGGCAAAGACCTCATTAGCAAACTGGTCGCCAGGTACCAGTCCTTCATGACCGACCACAAATTCTCTCCTTCATTTCTGTGATGGATCATTCCAAGGCGGACTTCGTGAATAAGATAAAATGACTCATAGTAAGTTTATCACTCACAGAAGAGTGATGTTTGACAGTTACGTTCCTAAGGATCTACGCACGTGTGGAAATGTTGAGCTGCAAGGGATCGGACTGGAATCTCATGCATGTGAAGCCTGGCTYTGAATTGTGGGATTACTGCAGTCCGAAATGGGGGTTGGACCTTGTTCAGTCCATCGCGCTGGTGGGGCACAGCTTCGGAGGCCTGGTGCTCAAGAGCTTGATTGTGGAGGCCAAGAAACGAGCCACGCTTCCCGAGCACGCCCGACGGAACGACTTGACCAGGGCCACCAGCGACGCCTGCACCGCGTTCCTGGCGAAGGTCAATTGCGCAGTGTTCTACGCCACCCCGCACTCGGGATCCGACGCAGCCACTCTGGCGCAGAACTTGCAGAAACTGGCCAAGARGACGAGGGTTCCGTTGACGCTGGCGGGCATCCTGAAGAACCTCCAGCCCTTCCAGAGAGACATGGAGGAGCTGTCCGTCGCCTTCCAAGATGCTGCTCGCCAGGACATCAGCATCTTCGCTTTCGGAGAAGGCCGGCCCATCAGCCTCATCTGGGGGATCAGCTCGGTAAGTCCCGGCCATTTGGGTAGTACTGTCTACAAAATTCATGATCGCAAATTCGTAATCTCAGCATGCACACCAACACCTCTTTAATGTCACAGCTGAGGCACATGCATATTAGCCTGTGGAGCTCAGGTATGGAGGCTCCTTGGGGACAATCGGCAGTGATGCATGTAAAAAAGACACTTYCGTTTGCAAGAGTCACGAAAATAGTATCAACATCCGTATTATTTTTTTAATATGACATGTTTCAAAGCATCAACGTTCGCTGCAACATTCAAGTGCACAAGCTCTAAGCACTACATGAAGAGGACTAATGTAGTAATGTTCAAGGTTCAGTATTAACACATATTTCGTTAAAATGGCAGTATTCATATCAATGCCATTTTTCCATTCATCTTCTAGGATTGGTATAGATTTCAGACCACACGGTCTAAAATCTAAGAGCGATGTACATTTCAGACCGCACAGTCTAAACCTGAAAGTGCCAAGTTTGCGGAATACGGCCATTTTCACTAAATATCCGTTAGTATACGCTATTAAGTTCCAACTATTGTGAAAGTTTTGCCCTTGGACTTCTTATTGTCGTATTTGTATCTGTTTACAACGTCTTGTGACATTTTAGAGTGTGATGGTAAAGAGCACAGAGTGAGTTTTTAGACTGCGTTTGAAATTTGAATCCAATCCATCAACCTCTAAGGGAATGAGAAAAGGATTTGTGAACTTCCAGAGCCTGGTGATAGTAAAGAAATCTGGGTTTACATAGGCAAGGTCCTTGACGTCTCAACGTATTTGATACATCCCTCACCCCTGGTAATCCGGCCGAGTTTGATTGCTACTGTAGTAGTATGTATGCATGATTTTGTATGTACCGTGATCGATTTGGATCCTGCCTTTTTGCTTCGCAGGTGCTGGTTGTGCCCTACGCCTCAGCGATGCGTCTGAGCTCCAGCAACAACATGAAGATTGAAGACGCAAATCACTACGAAGTATGCAAGCCACCCAGTGAGGACCATGTTAGCTACACTAAGCTTCTGGAGCTGCTTCAATTGGCGATGCCAGAAGCTGATGATGACCTCACATGAGTTTCAACAGGCAGCCTGGCTCCAGTGCTTTTATTCGCAATTGTAATTAGTTTGTTTACAGTTCTTATTAAACCAAGGCTCCGGTTATCACGTAGTGGGGATAGGGAGGAGTATGGACATCAGGAAACCCTAATGCGGCAAATGAGCTGGTTGCAGGAATGGGGCTCTGGAAGTCTCCAAGAGATTTGGTCGTTGACTTGGGACGTTGAGGTTGGATGTTCCTGGAGAAAATCAGACATACTATGCTTGTCACTCTCTCACTGGTTCTAATTAGTATTTATTAGCGTCATAATTATCTTGTTTCTCACTTTGAGAAACACTTTCTCGAACTTGCAAGAAAATTAGGGTTCTATCTGAGTGGGTTTATCTGTGAGCTGTCTAGATCAATTCAATGTTTGATCGAAGGCTCTATTCTTTTCTTACTTTTGCGATATAGGATCGTATCACAAGCAATGTTTGACAAAAGCACCTTCATCACCTATGTTTACGGAGCTAAGGCTAAGTCTCTTGGATAAGTTCAACGCCATAGCTGTGCACCAAACCGTTTAATATGACTTTTTCAACCAAAGTAGGCGGAGGATCACTGGACAGGATTGCAAGCTCTTTGCTACCCAACTCCATTCTCATAAGTTTTCTCAAGTGGATGCTTTGTAACGTTGGAATAATTTCTGGATTGTTATATGACTCTATATGTAACATTCTAGAACAGGATACACTTCATTGTCAAGCAGAATCTAAGTTACTACATCATAGAAATAAGTTACATCATTTTGTCCAGCTACTAAAAACTTTCCATGTTCCCTTCATCCACAATTCTTTACATCATGAATTTTTTCCCATCCACCACAAATGATGCCGGAAAACATGACACTAAGAAACATGGGGTACATGCAAAGAAAAGATCCCATGATTCTATGGTTTTGTTGCGAAATCTTACAAATGGCTTTCCGAAGTGACGACTATGGAGTGAGAGAACGCATATGGCGGTTGAAAGAAGCGAATGGCTGACACCAGCAGCCTTTGCCATAGCTGATGGCTGCTCACCATCTTCGTTGTTTCTTCCACCTAAAAGCAACATCTGATTAACCCAAAGGCTGCCTGTACCAGGTCCAAATATTAGTACATCACCCACACTTTAAACCAGATATCCTCATGATTGACTTGATGCTACCCAACACAATAAACCAGAATACTAAGAAATGCTTCGTATAAAGGACCCACTTGATCCCGATTATTTAGCAATTGCAAATGGAGGTAYTAGCTAGTCTCTAGAGTTTGCATCAAAACACAAAGAATCAAAAGTACTGATTGTGCAAAGGCATCAAGAAACTGCTTTGAAAAAATAATTCAAAATGCAAGGCCACCACACACCCTGGATATATGTATTGCCTGAAGATAGTTGCATCATGTACTAAAGGACGTACTGAATAAACTGGAGTACATTTCCTGCATGCCAAAAAGTAAACGGATCTTTGGACGTAAGATTATACTTAGGGGAAATATGCAACTTACTGAAGTATTAATTAGCGTAGTATAGAAATATAATTCTCCCGGCAAGTAATCACTTCCTGAGTGAGGACAATTTTGAAAATAGTGATCATGGTGATCATGGTGTGCGATAAATGTGAGTTTCTGTGCTCTAGTATGGGGGTTCTAGGATATCCGTGGTTTCGTTGTACTCGATTTTGAGTTGCGAGTGGGAGAGTACATGTACAGATTTGGTGCTGGTGAATAGGATTACAATTATTTGCAATTTGGATTTTTACACGGAAAGTGATGTAATTACTCGGTGTCATGGAGAATGGAAACGGCTTCTACCTTGTGGGCTTCGTTCGTGAATAGGGGAKKGGTKGCKAGCTTGGATGCTTGCATTCGGTCCGGTTTGTTTCCCGCTCCCGAAATCGCACCAGATACGTGCTATGGTTAGTGCTCTGTATTGGTGAGGATTAGGTCTTACGGTTTCTCTCTGTCGTTATCTTATCATGTTCTGTATTGTAATCTTGAGCTGAAGCTTTCGATCTCTTTGCAAAGGATAAAATTCAGATAGAGCTGGGGTAGTGTGAGGCTCCTGCAGGTTACAAAACTGCAGCATTTATAGTACATGAGGCCAGGGATGTCAGATCAGGGACTCATTTCTGCCGATTTCATCTTTGGTTGCGTAGTTAATGACATTGTGAACTCAAGGAGAAATGTTGCCAGCGCTCCATACTGAGATAAATGGTTTCAATCCCACTTGGGTAGTAGGTGGCAAGCTAGAGGCGCGGCTTTCGTTGTTCTCCGTGCCATCTGCTGGCGAACGGAAGCGAAGATCGGGCTGTCCGATACTCCGATCGATCGATCATGTGTCCCGCGTGACCGGGCGCGTGACAGCCTCGATCAACCCAACTCAACACTGAACTGCCCGCAAGATGGAGAATCACGTGGCAATGCAGCGATCAGCCGATCCTCTGCACTGAACCACGATCATCGTACGTGCTGACAGGATCAGCTGGGTGAACTCTGACTGGATCAGCCTCCGAGGAAGGGTGGAAGTTCCAGTCCGGCAGGATGGTCGAGCTTGCAAAATACCAGTAGTACCAATCTACTGTAAGGTAGGCGAACCCAATACCAACCATTGACCTAATATCACTCAAATGTAGGACTCTTGTTGATTCTATAATGAGAATCCGTGACATAAGTACATGCCTTAACTTCGCTTATTGTGAAGTTAAGGCATGTATCACTGTCATAGATTCTCACTCTAAAATCAATGACAGCCCTACATTTGGGTAATATTAGGTCAATGGTTGGTATTGGGTTTGCCTACCTTAGATGAATGTCAGAATATTGCCTTAGGGCCACTTTACACCTAGTGGCCAAGCCAATTCCTCTCCAAGCCAATTGCACAAAATTTCAGCCCATTTTGGGCTAAAGGCCAACCTCAACTACACTCTTTAAAATAAGATTATAACAAGGGCCAATTCTCCCATATGTAAAGGCCTTGAGGCCATGAAGCTTCCAGACCAATTCAAAAGAACATAGGAAAAAAGGAAAAAAAAAAAAAGGAAAAAAAGAAAGAGGGGCTGAAATTTCAAGGCCGCTTTACACCTAAAGACCAAGCCAATTCGCCTTGAAATCAATTGCACAAAATTCAACGCATGAGATTTGTTGAAAAAAATAATAAATTATGAGATAATTATTTTTACTTGGAATATGACATTGGCCCCTAAGTCAAGAATTGGCCTCCCATTTTTAGTGCACTCAATTCAGCGAGCTTGAGCCATGTCAGATCATGTCTTTTTGGAATAAAATACTGTGACCACTAAATTGGCCCGGCCACTAGGTGTAAAGGGGTTGGGGCTGATTTCAGCTTTTTATCCAATCACAAGTCAAGACTCTTGGCCTTGATACAAGAAATTGGCCCGACCTCTAAGTGTAAAGCGGACCTTAGTTTGCCATATCTAGCACTTGGTCGTGGTAAAAGGCTATGATAATATCGCATAATGCTGAGTTTTGGAGAGACAGGCCACCCTCAAACAGAGTATATATGTACAACGGCGGTTGGCTCCCATTCATTACCGATTTTTTATTTCATATGGCTTACTTTATGGAAAACATGGTACACAATTGTAAGGTAGACTGCTCTTAAAGCGACCATTTAAGAGCTGATTGCGTTTTCAGGGAAGCTTAACTCCTTGAAAAAAATTTCAGTAAATTTTCATAGGAAGGAAAAAAGAATTGGCATCTAACCCAAGTCGTTTCATATTTTTCAGGCCTTCCATGAATTAGTTACAAATTTTTGAAGTTGTAATGCAGTAGTCACTAAAAGCAACCACCTCCTGAAATGTACACTGCTGGATACATTGAAGAAAGCAAAATGTACCTCTGCCTCATGATCGCTTTTAGAGCACGGATGCTTTAAGAGCAGTCTACCTTACAATGGTTTTCAATAGAAGATGGGGATTCATTTCACTTCAAGAGAATTGCCATGCAGTCATTCCACAGAAATAACCTTATGCTCACTCAAAATTTGATAAACATGCCCCGTGTACATTTATATACATGTACATATACCAACTTTGCATTACAGAAAATTGAAATAGAAATTTTAAAAATTTGTTTCTAATAGGTTGTAATCTTTTCTTTTTTACATGGAAAGATTTTATTCAAGCCATTTGAATAGGTGCTGTGAAAGTTATGGAACATGATCTTGTTGTGTTAGCAATTATGAAAACAACATACACAGGATTCATCTTCCAAGTCAAAGAGTTCCACAAAGTTAACTTTGATTGTTAGAACAATCTCACTGTTGAGATGAGTGTGTTTTAATTCCATCTTCAAGCTATTAAGAATTTAGTCTTTATAAGATCTTGTACACGCTACTTCTCTTGAAGTCATTCGAGTGGTGGGGAGCGAGCCCCTTTCATTAAATAACAAATCAGGCAAGGTGGTAGACACTAAGCCGTCCCATAGTCAAGCCCGTGATTATAGGTAGAAGGAACATTCACAAAGCTTGAGATATAATGATTTGAATCTAAGTTAAGGGTCAATGTTCACTAGTCAGATCTTAATGTAAATAAAGAATCCTAACTCTTGGATGAGAGAAACTCCTACAACCTGGATCAAAACGGAAGTCCCAAGCACGAGTCCAAACCTAACAATCTCGGTTATGTGATGATCCATGACCGCTCCTCCCTTGTACCTACTTCTACTTGACAATTCTTTTTAAGAATGAAAACCATGTTAGGTTTTTTTTTGTTGGATTTTAGTTACTAGATCCTCAACTCAAGTATTCATAAAAAAGAATTCAATTTTGAGTGGAGAGGATTGATAGTGTCATAGACTAATTTGCCATGGTGCAAAAAACTATGTTTTCTTCACTTAGAACACATTCATCTTCCAATCTATGCAATCAAAGTTTTAAAATTTCTTCCATACATTTGTCATACTAGTCTATTGAAAGATATTCCCCCCCCCCAAAAAAAAAGTGTTTTATAAATAAAAATGTTTTATAAATATTTTGCTCTTTGTGCTAGAAATTGCTAGAAATGGCAGTTTCAAGCAATTTGTAACGAAAAAAGGCTTCAAGACTTCAGGGATTAATTGCATAATTTAGTTCCCAAAAGTTACAAATGTTGTTTCATTCTTCAATTTCACGTCACTTTCATCCACAATGATTTTGAGTAATAATGTGGTAATCTCTATTTATTTTTCACAATACTCCCAAACAAACCTTGAAATGAAAAGCGTCGTTCCAGAAGTTCTTAAAAAGAGGAATTCTTTCACTTTCTAAGAGTGGCGAAAAATGGATTCCCTCTCAAGATGTGAAGATGAAGCAAGGCGAAAAACGCAGGATTGCGACCTCTAAAGGGTTTGGCTGAGCTTCAAAATTGCAAAGCCTACATGTGAGTAAGAATTGGCAATTTGGCCCGAGTAACACGAATACTATAAGTTAGTAGCTACAACATCTGAGTGYGTGCAACACAACCGTGCAGGGTCCTTGGGCTTGTAGAATCTTCAGTTCTAATTTGATATTTACATCACACAGAGGTCACGGCCACCCTCTGCAATTACCGATTGTCTTATTGATTGCAATGTGCAATTACGCGGGCCAAACCAGCTAATATGTACATGTTAGAGCGAACTTTGCAAACAAAGGTTTTCCACACATGCTACTTTGAGCAATTACTTGCACAGCGGCAGACAAATTACACCTACAGTAGTATCTATAAAGACAACCTAATTTGTAATTTATAGACAAACAACGTACTTGAAAATCGTTACTACAAGAGCTTGAACAAAATCAAGACCAAGACCACAATCAGAACCATCAAAATAATCATTGTCAGAAGCGACCACCCCTGACCTAGGTTCTTGTTCAAATACCCAAGTCTTTTCTGTGCAGCCTGCAGACCAGTAATGAGCGGGACGTAAGTTTCAAACATTATAATATGCCCTCATTCGCATCTGTGAAAGATTCACACTTGCCTACCCCAAATAAACAAAATTCAATTCTGATGACACATATACTGACTCATCGACCCAAGAGTATTACAAAAACTGTCGTCACAACACAACAAACAAAATCGAAGAAAGAACTCACCAAAAGCTTGTTATTCGTAACATCTGCACTTTGGTCCATGTCATCCTACAGAAACGTTAAAACAAGTATAAGCATACAGTAGAATGTTCATAAGATGATCGAATAGCTTGAAGTTGTAATGAACAGTTTTAGACATGTGTAAGGTGATCCGTAACTTACCAATAAACGGGTATGAAGGTCCAGCTCTTCATTAACAGCAAGTGCGATGTGTTTAGTACTAAGGACTGTATGCTCAAGACTCTCCAGATCTTCGTCTTGCTCTGCGTCACGTTAGATAATCTCAGTTGACTTCTAGCAATATGTATAATACCACAATTGGAAGAATAAAATATGTTAATCATTCCTTTAACGTATCACTGACTTACCTCTCATTATTTGCCTTTGTAGGTTTACTAGTCCACTGTTATCTACACCCTTAGTTCGACTTGTCTCCACTGGTGCAATTCCACTTTCCATCAAATTTGCCCTGCAATAACGTACTGTCAAAAAGGAGGAGACTGCAGATGACAKCAACATGAAAATCAGCTCSTAAAGCCTGAACACTGACTCAGAATCATTTGAGCTTAAGAGACATTCACACCTGTCGTCTCGTGAAGAGGAAAGCGATGCAGACATCTGCTTGGATTTGTAACGGATGTCCACGAGCATATTTTGCCGCTGATGCAACTCTTTTTCATTCCTAGCTCCAACCMGTAAGTCAGTTTTTAAGTAWGAAAGAGCAAATATACACGACAACCAGGGTAAAGAAAAGCTGATCCACGATTTCTCCGAAAATAAGATGCTCAACACCTCATACCCTTTCCAGCGATTACGAAACTGTGCCATCTCGGACCCGTACRTAACGATCTCGAGTAGTAGTGGCAAACCAACTTTCTATACCAGTGTCTACTAAGAGTAATTTAGACCAAAGTCTTGTCAAATTAAAGAAAATCAAATTCTAACATACTCTCACACGTCAAGACAAAGGATAATTGGCTTGAGKWGCTCTTCCTTATTCRYCTCTCAAGGAACTCAAGCAATGYGTSGAGGATTCTTTTTCATGTCACTCAGTCGTCGCCCAACAAAATTCTCTAGAATGCTACGGCCAATATATTTCACCGCATAAATCTCGTTTCTCCGTATACGATCACAAAAACAGAGGCAGAGAGAATGTACAAGCCTGTCACAAGTTCTAATGCAATTGTGCGAATAGATGCCAGAATCTTACAAGCTGGCCTTCAAACTGCGATTCTGAAGAAGCGATTCAAGGCGATCCAGCTTRKTGTTCAGCATCGCCAGTTTCCGACGAGTAGCAGAAGCGATTCGAATGCCCTCGCTCGAGTGAGGAGGCAAAGCATTCTTCTCCGCAACACGGCCATCGATGTCTTCCGCCAGACGAGCCGCCTCTTGAAACTCCTTCGYCCACGAATCCGCCATCTCTCTAAAWATTAATTCARCACAACCTCACCAGCTAGAACGTTGGACTCCTTTCAAAAACCCTAATAAYTCCCAGGCTTCAATCCATCACCAATTCCTCCCACACTCCCACATAAGAAAACAMACCAGGCACTCAAAATTTGGTAAACTAATAAAAGGCTCTTACTGATCGTTTGGCCTTGGAATGCGCAATAGTTCCGGCGAAAGCCGCGAAACTTCAGAGAGCACAGAGGATTGCACAAAAAAGAGAAGACAGAGG
This sequence comes from Pleurozium schreberi, assembly GCA_006891605.1. Taxonomy (NCBI): domain Eukaryota; kingdom Viridiplantae; phylum Streptophyta; class Bryopsida; order Hypnales; family Hylocomiaceae; genus Pleurozium; species Pleurozium schreberi. Next base: position 64,336 of record VACF01000316.1, on the reverse strand, counting down.
TCAGGAGGTTTAAGCCCCAGTAGGTAGGTAGGAGGGAGTGGTAGGTGGTGAGGTGGCAGTGGGTATGTTGGAATATATGAGGTGGCTTTGGAAGGGACGGCCACGTGGAACTCGTCTGAGTTGGACGGAGTCGGTGCATGGGTAAGCTTAAGAGACAGTGGGCAGTTCACCTATTCCCGGCCATTGACCTATTTCCACGCAGACTAGATTCTTGGCTATTTTCTAGATTTTGAAGATTAACCCTGAAAAGAGGAGACCTATCACCAAAGTACTGCAAAAAATGATCTAGTTTTTATAGACCAAAAGAAGCATTTTTAATTTTTACAATAATTTGGAAAGCCATCCAATTGGTAGCTTTTYGGCCTCACCGTCTTTTGAGGATTAACTTCAAAATTCATCAAATCCCATCATTTTGAGTATTCATTTAGTCACTATTTTTTAATAGAAATTTTTGTTTACTTATTTTATGTAGATGAAATTATCTATCCTATAAAATCATCTATCTCTTGAAATCACGAATCACTTAAGTTTTTTGTTTTTTTTGTAAAAATTTGATATTATCGTGAATCATCTGTGAAAGTATAAATCTTTTATATAATTATAATACAAAATATATTGGAGAAAAATCTGATTTTTTTCTATAGGTGGACAAAGTAGTAAAGAACATCTAGAGTAAACTATTCTCATGACATTTTATAATTAAAAAACCAATAGATAKTGATTATCCAYCCAAAGTTCAAATTGCAATTATATATCGATTTGGGGAAATTTTCACATTTTCAAATTTGAATAGAGAATASACTCAATAAACCTCATTTCRTTAATTGGGCTCAAATTCAAAAAATATCATTTATATGGCTCAAAATTTAGGTCAAGAACAAAAAGMTAAATGTTGCAAAAATACACCACATAGTAACCAAAGGAATTCTCATTTTTTCTATCCCTTTTGAAATCAATAATACCACAAAGACAAATTTCTATTATCATCCATTACAAATGCATGCAAGCAACTTTCTAAAAAATCTTAAATGAGAACTTGACTTCTTCTATCCAATAGCACTCTTTGAAGTCATCCAAAAGACACAAAATGTACTTGGGGAGTTAGTTTCATGATATAAAATATTTCATTTAAAATAAAAGTTTGGTGTAGGAATGGATGCACTTGCATTTTTGCATTTATAGATGTACATAAATAAAATAATTCAATAAACCTCATTCTAGAGCACAAAAACTCAACCAAACCAACCATTATCTACTACTAACCAAACAATAGAGTTATTCTAAAGTCATGCAATGTTTCTTTTTATTTGGTCCTTGAAATCAGTGTTTACTCTAGATTGCATTTGAATACTTTTTCATCTTGCATTTTTCTTAAATGACAATATGGCATGCATGATTGCAAGCACTCAAGTCACTTTTACTAGTGTGTTTTTTTAATTGAAATTGATGGGTCCTACTTTGGCACAAAAAGTCCTATATTAAGAAAAAATTATAAGTTCTTTTGTACCATTTGAGTTGCAAAAATATATTATCTAGACTATTTTTTTATGTAATGGTCAAATCCAAATTTCAACCTCGAAAGATTAGACATTCCAAAGTAAAGACATTGTATACAATCATGCCTTGTTTTCATTCTAGAAAAATAATAAGAAACAAAGCCAATGTGTATTTGAACTTTTAGAATAACATATTGTAGTGCTAGGGATTATTACTAAAAATGCAAGAGTAAGGGCATTTGAATTCCAAGACATTTTTTGTGACCTTTATTCTACATGTGCTAAAACTAATTTGAAAATGTTACAAAATTTTGGTGGTCACAATGAGAGCTTTCAAAATGGAGGAGACCAAGAAATTTTACTTTACACTTCAATTATTTAGTGTGAGGAACAAAATGATGTAGACAATACTTTTGTCCTTTGTGTCAATAACAGTGCATTAATTATGAGTTCCTTGAAATTTGCATGAAGCCTAATAAGAAAAAATCCAAGGTCCCCTTAGGTCGTACAAAACAATAATAAAAATGAATAAAATAGAAAATTCACATTATAAATAACTCTAGCTCAAATAATATACAAAACTAATAAATTTGATGCTTTGGTGATCTCTTCACACATTACATTAAGGTATATTTCAGCCTATTCTCATATCTTTTAAAGAAAATTGCCTTCTTGTGGGTACCATGTGTTAAGGCAAATTAAATAGTGCAAAATAATCCATCAACTGTAGAAAAATTCAGTAGAAACAAAAAAGGACCTCTTGAAATTAACATGAAATTATTGTTTGAGATTTTTTGTGAATTTTTCAAATAAAATGTAGTAGCTCCTTATTAATTTCTATCAAGAGGCACTAAAATTTTTCATAAAAAAGAATTAAAAAAAAATCAATGTACAAGGATCCCCCAATATTTAAAAAGTACATCTCTTGATTTTGAAGTGCATGATGAAGTGGACAATTTTTATGAACATGAAAGACACAATAATGGTAAGGGCCCAAGAGTAGCTTGTTCTTCCAAGCCATGGATCTTTAGAAGGTCTCTCCAAGACCCTCCAATTTGAATGTACAGAAGGCTTCATTGAAGTCAATGGCTTAATATGAAGTTGAAGTTGAGATCCTCTCAAATTGTTTCTACTTAGAAATGTTTCCTATGCATACATTATAAATTACAATTGTATTACTAGAGAACAATTTTCAAGAACTCCACTTAAAATAGAAGCAACCAACTTCAATTCTCCCTACCTTTCAAAAACAAATTGGGAATTAAAAATGCAAGAGGTTTATGACATTCAATTGTCTTTATAGAGGCTTCCCTTTCTAAAATAGAATGACGTGGTATATTCCACATTCCATCAATAGCTACATAGGAATTATAAACCTCTAAAATTACTAGCTAGGTGGCATTACAAAGGAGAAAAGAGGCAACCAAGATGTAGCCATGGCTTGAGTTGATCATTAGAAAAACGGCATGGCCAATGTCTTCAATGCAAAAACTCACATGATGCTCCAAACATTTAATACACATTATAGTAATCTTCCATATTGTATCATAGAATTACAAGAGCATGATCACAATGATGTACAAAATGAAAACACTTAATGAATAACACACTACCACCACTGCAAGAGAAAGGGGTGTTTTAAGTATAGTCCTAGAGATAAGATTTTAAGTAATGACCTATAAAGAGTCTTTTGAGTAAGAATTTACTAAAATCACATGTTATGGTACCAAATGTACAATGGTACCAAATGTTATGTAGACTACCTCCATTGAGCAGTTCATGTTGCCAGGCCCTTGCCTGATTTGAGCTTCGTCATTGCTCGGACAAAGGTTTGCCAAACTACACTTCAGGACGCTTTTGGGGACGCTCCACTCGATCGTAACCAACTCTGAATGTGTGTGTCGCTTTGCTCAAACGTCTTTCATCCACGAGCAAGATAATTTGTTCCCAACCACCCAATATTCATCCACGAAGGCAAAAATTACGTGAGTTTTCATCTTGGGACAGAGTTGGTTACATCTTGTAACCCACTTGCTCCAAGGTTACCTACACTATATAGTGAAATTAGGTTGCCCCTCACTAATTTCTCGACATTCCACACTATATAAACATTTATTGTTCTCATACAAGAATGCGCTACTTTTGAATTAGTTACTGGTGTAGTTGAAACTCATGAACCTCGATGCTTAGAAATGGAAGTATTTGTAGAAATACTTGTTGACTTTGATTCATGTAGAGTCACTTTCTTGGAGTAAGACAACCTAATTGTGAAGGCAACCTAATTTCACTATTTAGTGTAGTTCATACCCAGCTCACCGACCTTCGTATTGTTCACCCTGGCATCCCCGCCTTGCCCATTCAGATTTCAGAGCTTGCATGTTCTCACTGTGATGTTCTCCTTGGGGAGAGTACRTCCAGAAAGCAGCATCCAAGGATTTGATTTTGTGAATTAACTAGATTTTTTGTTCAATTCAATTGCCACAATTTCTTCTACATTGAATAGGGGTATTAAGGGGACCAAACAATTGAGGGGACTAAATGAGGGAAACCGTAGATATTCAAAACATGATGTACATCCCTAGGACACTTCAGTCATTGTTGATGTACAACAAAGGTCGATATTTATATAGTGTGAAATGTCAATTAATTAGTATGGGTCCCCTTAATACCCCTATTCGGTGTAGCTCCCTGGTCTCACATCTGGTCTCGCATCTTCAGAGGATCAAAGCTTTAATCATATTTCGASCTAGATGTACACGCAACAGATTTTTTGTCAAGTAGGCAAATCTATTTTGGAGACACAGGTGATCGAGATCAAGTCAGAGTAAGCTTGACAAATATGGGCAATCACTCTTTCAAACTGTATAGGGTAGGAGGCTTGAACTCAGACTGGGCATTTTGGACCAAACATGAAACAGAGGTACATTTTGCTTTCTTCAATGTACAAAAATGTACAAAATCTGTACATTCTAGGAGGTGGTCGCTTTTAGAGCCCAATGAGCATTTCAACTTCAAAATTCCATAAGTAATCCCACAAAGCTTCAAAACATATGAAACAACTTGGGTTAGATCCCATTTCCTCTTGTCTTTCAACAAAAAATTTATTGAAAAATATTTCAAGTTGTTTTACCTCCCCAAAATTCAGTTTCAATGCTTAGACGATTGCTTTATGGACCTCCTACCTTACTCTTTGTCATACTAGGAATTTATTTAATTTTGTCGATTTAATTTGGGGGGCAAGTTACAGCAAAAAAAAACTGTACTAGACAGAGACCAATCTGGAGAAGAATGCATAATAATTTGAGTTATAACTGAGCTCCTYCTTCTCAAATCAAAACTGTCAGCATTGCAAAACACATGATTCTGTTTGGAATTGTGGATCCTCCATTTCAAAAAGCTATGTCAAGGATTCAAGTTCATTCGTCTTTTGAGTCCTCTGGTTCTTGCTGACTGCGCGCTATGTCTCTGACCTGAGAAGAAGAAGAAGAAATGTCGACTTGTAGCAGTTTTGGTCCTCGGTCCCTCAAGTGAAACGATCTCAGCCAGAGCTCATAACTGTCGTCCAACCTCATGTCCATGCTCTGTCACAAAAATCTACCTTTGGTTTGAGCGAAGACTCTAAAAGCTAAAGCTAGGGTATCTAACAAAAATACTTGCATTATTTTTCCACCAGACAACGTACCATGAGTTTGCAGATGCTGTTGTTCTTTTCGTTTTCTGTTTCTACTCTGTTCAGTCAGCTCACTTKGAATGGGATAATTTGAATCCCCTGTTTGAAAATGTAGGTAAATGGTCCCAGTATTGCTGTGGGATTACAATGAACAATTTTCAACACAAGGGATTCATACAAAGGATTCAGTATGAGCAAGGTGGCTACAGTTGGAGCAGATCCTTCTAACTATGCGGTTCTTATGACATTGCTGTCAATCATGTGCGTGCAGATGACACACTAATTTTGTTCTAGTGTGTGCAACAACACTTTAAATGTAGTTTCAACGAAGTAAATCTACATGATTTTGACAACACCCAAATGCTGTTTGAAACACTGTTCTAAGTTGCATGCCCCAATACTGAATTTTCGCTGAATTTGCTCTTCCAGGAAACAAATTAAATAAATTAGTGATTTGTATTGCTCACCGCTACTTGCAACCACAGGCAGGCAGGATGCTAGTGTTCAATTTGTAGTTGCGTCCTCCTCTTTCGTCTTTCAGAGACTCCATGGCCATTTTGTTGTTGGGTTTAATCCATCCTCGGTACATTCCACTCCCCAGATCCAATGGGTTTTCATGCACTGTTGATTAGGGAAGAATTATCGTGTGGTCTTGTCAATTATTACARATAAGCGAAACCCACAAACAGCAATGAGATTTCTGCAGCTGCGTTTCATTGTCAATCTTACTACCGGCAATGCTCTGCAGTATCAAAAACAAGGAACGATTAGCTTCTACTCGTACGCGTTTCGACACCCTTTGGTCTCCTTTCTTCTGTAACAATGGTGGTGTGGTTTGGCACTTCAATGTGCCTGCCACCCTCCTTCGATTTGTTGGGGTTTCGTGCCTCCCGCCCAGTCGTTCGCGGCTTTCACAGCAATGCTCTTCAGAGAACGTTTTGACTCCGGTCAAGAGCCATTGGGAAGGTGCGCGAGTCGGTTAAGTTGTGAGGCAGCGGAGCGCCGTACGTACTTGAAGGGCAGGTTGGCAAGCTCTTGTCCGAGCAGTGACGAAGCCAGAATGCATAGAGGCGGGGTCCAGGTCGTGTGCATTGCTCGATGTGGGGTACATAACGTGGAAATCATTGCTTCTTCTAGAACCAAGCTTCGAATTGGAATCCAGTCAGTCCTCTTGCAAGTGGCGACACGCGAGTACGGACGCTTGGATCATTATTGAGAACCAAGAATCTCACCGACCGACGGACGGAAGAGGCGKGCGACCAGTGGACGGACAACGAAGCCTGTAGTCATGGCGCCATCCCCAAGGCCACAGACCCTCTGTCTGCAAGCTCGCCTTCCCCGATCTCCTTGGCCGACTCTTCGCACCTGCCCTCTGACATTCGCTGCTACAATTGGTGCCTTACAGCTATTCAACCATGTCGCAGTCCTCGCGGAGGAGCTCCTGCCATTAGTTTCTGCATGCCAGATGTTTAGTTTCAGTTACTTTCTCGCTTCAGCTTCCAGCAGCTAGCGCCGCCCGCTCCGCAGTCGGACTGTATCGCCCCTGACATTTCCTTTCTGCACGCCAGCTGCACTTGCCTGCACTTGCCTGCACTTGCCTCTCAAACTCTGCGCCTTAATTCACTTTCCTATTGATTTTTAAGCTTTGGAGGAAAGAACCATGGGAGACCGCCTCTGTGAAGGAGTTTAGTACCAATGGTTACAWCAATTTTACTCTTGACTGTGGMAWAGAATTAGGATATATACGTGGTTTGCAGAGAGACGTACTGCTTATGTTGTTTGGGGAACGGCTGCGGAAGTGCAGTGATTTTGAGGTTGTAGCCAAGAAGGATTCCGTTTGTTTGGAGAGAGACGACTGCTATGTGTAGATATTTCGGAATGGTTGCAAAGTGCATGTCGTGATTTTAAGGCTGGAGCAAAAGCCTTAGGCTGGAGCATTCCATTCATAGAGAGGCTGGCTCAGCTGTATAGAAATGTTTGGTGGAATTTGACATTTCTATGAGTGCTTGCGAATTTTGACGTTTCTTGATTGATTGAGAGTTGGTGAGTTAGTGCTATGGGAAGGCGGCGAGTGTTGGTGCTGGCGCCCGCGATCACGCGGATGCAATGCATGAGCAATCCGTACAAGAGAGTCGAGGGCGGTGACAAGGCGCCTGAGAAGGAGCCGCCGAGCGCGGTRGTTCGGAGGACGTCGTCGAGTTTCTGGTCGTCGTGGAGGAAGAAGAAGGCGGCTGGCCATGGGAAGAAGCAGGGTGGAGCGCCGCGGAGACGAGGATTTAGAGTGACGAAGCTGAGGATTAGGATGCTGTCACCTTTGTTTTGGCTGAAGAAAGTGCGCGACGCTTATGTGAATATGATGCTCGCAATTGAGCATAGCCCGCCTCGGGAGCACGGCTCGCCTCGGGACTGCAGCGGCATGGTCACCTACCCGGCGTACATGCATCAATCTCAAATTGGAGGTCCCTGGATTTTTCCTACCTTTGCCCCTCCTGTCGTCTTTTAGCTAGGCCGGCGCCATGACTGGAMCTTAATTCTTCAAATCGTTTCGACTTCGAATTAGTGTAGAACGCCGCTCGCTTCACTTCTTTCCTTCAGAAAGTGAAGCAACTCCACTAGTTTGGAGTCTGGCCAAGCTTCTCTTCATCCACGCCACCAGGCTAGACCTCAACCTTCAATACAATAGCTATTGAATGGTTTACCGAGGTGGTCTCAACGTGATGATCATGTGTGAGTTACAGGCTAGCACAGAATTTCAGTAGGTTCAATTTCATTGTTCCTGGTTGGCCATAGACTTAAAATTTCACACATTCAACAGCGATCATGAGGTTGTTAGATTTTATCACAGATTCTAAACTTCAGAGAATTGGTAACTATGTATTACGGTATATAAGCAGTTGCTTGTCAATGAGTTATTGTATTATAGGACTACTCTTTGTTGGAAATTTGGAATGTAACAAATGGGACTTGATCTCATTACTGTTCTAATTATAACAGATGGAATTCTGATGTGCTCTCGTCCCAGACATGAACAGGAGTTTTAAGTTTACATTTGTGAATCCGTAGTCCGTAGAGTCCTTCCCCCGAAGTTCACACTACATGCATGTAATAGTCCTTTGTCACACATTTGAGCTCTGGAACCAATTCAACCCAACTAATGATTCATTTGCGAAGCGATGCAGATTGCACCGTTTTTAGTTTCTTATTTAATTTTTGCAGAGTGGCTTCCGGGTCATGCGGTGAGCATGACTTGCATGATTTTGTCTTCCAGCATCTAAGACCGGTAACCGGTTGTTTGGAATTGACCGCCTTTCAGAGCACGAAAGCGGGGATTTCGCTCTAGATCGCAAGGGTCACCAGCTCTTTTCCTGTCGGTACTTTACACCGGAAAAGAAAAAGATATGGTCAACGTCATTTCTGGAGACCTACTCCAGAATTGACTGAATCCCTAAGGATCTGGAAAATTAGCAAGGAATCTTTTCAATTGCAGAATTGGTGTTTTCAGAAACTTGAAAGCAATGTTTTGTTGGGTATAGAAAAGGGCATCTCAAATCTACACTGAATAGGGGTTTTAAGGGGAGTGACCGAACAATTAAAGGGACTTATTGTGGAAAAAAAAGGTAGTGTAGATATTTATGTTGTGTACAATCGAAATTTGTGGAAAAATGTTCATGTTTGAAACATGATGTATAACTCCCGGACACTCCAACAACTATTGATGTACAACGAAGGTAGATATTTATATTGTGTGAAATTTCAATTAATTAGTATGGGTTGCCTTTACCCTTACCAGACCATGGCCTTTTTTTCGCAAAAAAACACTCAAAATTGCCATTTCGGCCATTTTTACAGCAAAGAGTAAAATACTTTGAAAATTGTTTTTTTCCACATCTAATCGGGAGATCTTATGCCTAACTAGTATAAAAATATGTGGTAAAAATTTCAAAAATTTTGACCACATGGATTGCAAAATATCTACGTATAAAGTGAAAAAAGCAAGTTTTTCAACATACTACGGGACTAGATTATTCTACTTTGAACCTTCTTAACTTTAGTTTTTTGCTGTACAAAGTTTTGAGCTTCATGACCTTTATGGTAGAGAATTGAGTTGAGAGTCTAGAAAAAAATAACCAAATAGAAAAAAGCTAAATTTTTATTCTTTAAAAAATTGTTAAGTAGAAGTAGGTACAAAATAGAAGAAAAATCTAAATTATTTTTTATCTTTAAGATGGAATTAAAATGCACTAATCCCAATGGTGAGATTTTTCTAGAAAGAAAAATAAACCATGTGGAATTATTTTTCTTCAAAAATTGTAAAAAGTGCATTCGAAAACGAATCCTACAACTTATATTTTCAAAAAGATGCTTAGATTGCCCAAAAAACAAGATTGTCTGTAACTTTCGCGTAACAAATCCAAATGGAATGAATCAAATCTTTCAATGTAGGCAAAATTATAGTCTATGAGGAAAAAAATTAAGTAAAATAATAAAATAAAATTTAAATATTTTTTGGCTACCCCCTCTCCCTTGTTTTGAGCTTATATGGGCATAACTTTTGTTCCTAGGCACCAATTGAAAAAAAAATTATATATTCACACAAAGATAATCATTTTTTCTATTTTCAAAAAAAGATTCAAAAAATAAGGCCAAAAATTGAGACCATATGTACCTACCCAAAATCCCATTTGTCCACCATATAGACAATGATTCTTTACGGATTAAAACCCCTTTGCAGTGTACATAGCTAATATCTAATCAGTGTTTGGGAACTTTTTGAGTTTAACTGGCTAATTTTCTTCAATCCCTAAATTGAGCCAATTTTTTAAGCATGGTGTTTGGTTATTTTCTCTATTTTCCACTCAGAAATTGAAATTTTGTAGGTTTTTCCACCAGTTTTTTGCCGATATTTTCAAATTGCAACTGGTTTTATTCCCAGTTTCACCGGCTAACTTTGAACTAGCTGCTGTTTTTTGATTTTCCACCAATCATTGGATAGCTCTTCAATATGAGATATCAACAACTCTTGAAGTATAAGGAATTAAGGATATCTTTAATTTTGGAGGAGTCTACATTTTAAATATTAGTCCTTGTGTATGTTGAATCCAAGCAACATTTACTTGATTATCATCAATTTTTTCATGATAATGTTCTTAATACACAAGTAGTAATGACAATACACTCATTTGGTTCTAACAGTGAGGGGGAAATTAGGGTCACCTTGAAAATTAGTGTTATCACAAAATTTTATTTTTGTGTGAATTAGTATAATACAATATTATTTCAACCTGCACTAATTCAAACTTCCAAAGACCTGTGACTTTGGTAAAGGGTTTACGATGTACTAGACTGTTGTATGCACTTTTAGGAGAAATTAGTGTAGTGTTCAGGTTTAGTAGTTTGCTATTTGATTAACCCCTAAAGTTCCATTGTCCCCTTGGGGGACAACTTGGATTTTGGGTAGGTTCCTGTGACCTTGATTTTTGATGAAACTTTTTGAAACTCTCTCATAAGATAGAAAAACTGATTAACTTTGTGGGAATATAATTTTTATTTCAATTGATGCCCGGGAGCAAAAGTTATACCACAAAAACCCCAGAACTAGACTCGGCGGGCAGCAAAAAAAGTTTTGCAAAAATTCAAAATTAAATTTTTTTTTTTTTTTTTTTTCTGAAATAATATATTTTTGTCTACATGTGAAGCTTTGATTCATTCTATTTGGACTAGTAATGAGAAAGTTATGGACAATCTTGTTTTTTGGGCAATCTAAGGATTTTCTTGAAAAAAAAACTTATTGGATTCATTTCTGAATGGAATTTTCACAATTTTTCATAAAAAATTGTTGGACAAGGTGAAGTTTACCTTCTAGAGAAATCTCACCATTGGGATTATTGTGTTTCAATCCCTTCTTAGAGCTATTAACCATTTAGTTTTTCTTTCAATCTTGAACCTACTTCTACTTAACAATTTTTTAAAGATTAAAAATCAATTGATTTTTTTTTAATTTTTTTTTCTGGACTTTCAACTCAAGTCTTCAACATAAAAAAAATTTTAATTCAAAGTCTACAGGGCAATTGTTTTTGACAAATGACGGTCAAAGTCATTTGAAATTGCAAGCCAATGTTCAAAAAAGCTTTCAATTTCAACTTTGAATGCTAATATCTTCCAATCTATACAGTTAAACTTCATGAAATTTTTACCACATGATCTAAGATAAGTGAAGTACAAGATCTTGCGGTTAGATTTTGGAAAATTTTCTTTTTTTGTTTTCTTGGATGAATGCAACAAAAATGACAGTTTTAAGTGGTTTTTGACAGAAAAATGGCCATGGGACTTTGAGGGTTAATATCCAGTGGAAAAATTGATTTGTGCAAAACATCATTATTGATTTAGAGGTTGGAAAATTAGTTTGGAGATGATTTGATCATTGCAGTTTATAAAATAGTTCAAAAACATAAACATGATTGCTAAAGATGTTAGTGCTTATCTGTTGTTTAAAATTTGAATGATAGTATTTATTGAATTTGGTACATATATTCTAATCTTAAAATAAACAAAAAAATACAGTCTATCCATTTGCAATGCCTAGATTGAATATATAAATTAAAATTGTGATTATAAATTAACCCCTAAAGTCCCAAGGTCTTTTGTTCATAAAAAACACACTCAAAATTGTCATTTTTATAGGAAAGAGCAAAATAAAAAATTTAGTGTTTTTTTTGCACATGTAACCTTAGGAAATTTTACTAGACTAGTGCAATTGTGCAAGAACATGTGGAAGAAAATCAAGAAATTTCAAAAACTTTGACCATGTAGAGTGCAAGATATTTGCATTTAAAGTGAAAAAAATAAGTATTTTTGCATCTTGCTCAACTACATTTCTTAGCTTTGAACCTCCTTAACGTAAAAATTTTGCTCTATTCATTTTGGATTTGTAATTTTCTATGATGAAGAATTGAGTTGAAAGTCTACTAAATTTTTTTCTTAAATAAAACACTTATTTTTTATTCATCAAAAAATTGTTTAGTAGAAGTAGGATTAAGATTGAGGGGAAAACAAAAAAGTTAATAGCTCTAAGATGGATTTGAAACACACTAATTGCAACGGTGAGATTTTTCTAGCAAGAGATCTTGACCTTGCAGAACCCCTTTTTTTTAAATTGTAAAAATTGAGCTCAAAAATGAATCCTGCAAGTTATTTTTTCAGAAAGATGCTTAGACTACCTGAACAATAGGATTGTCCATAACTTTTGCATAACAAATCCAAATAGAATGAATCAAAGCTTCCCATGTAGATAAAAATACAATCTATATGGAATTTTTATTTTTATTTTTTTTAATTTTAAGTTGTTTTGAGGGGTTTTTTTCTGTCCGCCAAACTAAKATTTTGGCTTTCTTTGCCATAACTTTTGCTCCTTGGCACAATCGAAATAAAAATTATGTTTTTGGAAAGCTAATGTGTTTTTCTATCTTTTAAAAAAATTCAAAAAATCACAACAAATATTGAAATCCTAGGAGCTTATCCAAAATCCAAAGGGATTTTAGGGGTTAAGCTACTACTAAATAGATTTTATCAATAAATTCAAATTTCCATTAAGTTCTCATTTTGAACTTATACATCACAAATTTGAGGCAGAATTGCATCCCAAAAATAGAAGATATTTCTGCAAATCACTCCATTAGTACATTGCATGAAATTTCATGCTTCTCAATTACAACAATAATTAATTCAAAAGTAGTCGACATCCTTTTACAATAACAACAAATATTCATATAATATCAAATGTGAAGAAATTAGTGAGGGGCAATCTACTTTTACTATTTTGTGTATGAGAGTCTAATGAAGCAAGATGCCAAATCCTCCATTCAAAGGTGGGCTTGGGCAACGTTGTGCGAGGGTTGGACTATGGCATCCGACCATGACCTTGCAATCTAGCTTACCCATCGTAACCCTACAAGGTCCAGAAAGCCTTTTGTGACCGTATAGTTTATTATGACTACGGTGGTATATGATGAGAAAAACATTAATCAAACACTTTTCTATACATAGTAAATAAATGATCATGATAGTATATAAATAACAATGTTTCACAATTCATATATAAAAACTTATGAATAACTTATGAGGCTAAATACACGTCGTATAGAAAACCCCCAAGGCCCTTCTAGGATTGACTAGCTTCCAACTTGGCCTTAAAGCCCATGTGTGGTGCCTGACTCAAGTAGAGCATTCCAACATCCATAAGGTAGGTGAACCCAATACCAACCATTGACCTAATACCACCCAAATGTGGGAAAGACCCTTTCTAGCCTTCACCCTTGTTGATTTTAGAATGAGAATCTACAACAATAATATGTGCCTTAACTTCACAATAAGTAAAGTAAAGGCATATACTACAATCATAGATTCTAACTTTAGAATCAATGACAATCCTACATTTGGGTGGTATTAGGTCAATGGTTGGTATTGGGTCCACCTAATTTAGAGCATAAGTCGATGGGAGGAGCCCACGTGCTTGAGGGCATTTATCAAGGTATGGTATGCATAATGGTGTAATGCAACAAGAATGCCAACCATTTGGATGGAGGTTGTACACTAGTTCTAAGGTGGTTACAACCCAAAACGCCACAAATTGGTATTGTGTCTAGTTATTATTATTAAGCTGTTCAGAATTTCATATTGTCTTGTTGGMAATTGAAAGGAGTTTCCAAAGCACCAAAGAACACCCCATTTGGATACAATATGCAAAAGTTATTAAGAGTCAAAGTTTGTTTCTAAAAGCGCCATCTACAGTTTGTATACATGACTGATTTTGAAAATGTACCCAATCTGTAGATGGCACTTTTAAGGTCAGTTGCACTTTTGGGTGTACCCACTTTAGTTTCTCGTTTGATATTGATTGTTATATTTTGCATTTGTACAGGTCTTTTGAGAAAATTATGCTAGTACCACTACACTAATGATGTTAAATAGTGTTAACTACACTAATTGATTTAAACCAGTCATAAGTTTTTACTCTTAATGTATATTTTTACCAACTATAGGTACAAAGTTTTCAAACTATAGAACTATTAGGATCTACGCACTCCGTAAAAATATTCATTAAGAGTAAAAACTTATGACTGTTTTAAATCAATTAGTGTAGTTAACACTATTTAACATCATTAGTGTAGTAGAGCACTTGCATGGATTATGGAGACCTGATTACTCCTCCAATATGTACCCTCGTGCAAGAATCGGTTTTCTAAGTAAATAATTGTGAATGATATTGATTCTATTTAAAGCTTCAATTGTGAAGACTCTTTTTTTCTGAATGCTTAGAAGACTATGACTTTGGATAAGACTATAGTAAACTTGCTAATCCGAGCACAGTCAAAATCCAAATCCTTCTCCACATAAATATAGAGACTTTCATGTTTTGAAATTTGACATCATGATGATAAAATGTCATGTTAAGATTCACCTACAAAAAACGGAATGAAAAAAGATTTCTTCCTACAGATTTTATTGCAGTTTAAACGCAATGAAATTGAAATCTAGTTAAAAATTTCTTGCATCCTTTCACCACAGAGTGTATAGTCATTGAGTAGTGATACAAGATTTGGTTCTTATCACAATTGAATTGGTAGTTGAATTCTGCGGTAAGTGTATGGTAATTGGAAGGTTTTATTGTGTGGTTTTCAGAACTGTGTGGTAAATGGCCGGTTTACTCTAGTACCAGAAACGAATAAAAACTAGACCCTAATGAAACTAATTGAAGCCTGGAGGATACATGTATCGATGAAGTATAACAGGCAGTGCCATATTTAACTACTTTTGGACTATTTGATGAATTTTGGACTTTACAACCAAAGATCTCCACGTTATAACATCGGGAGATCTCCCAATGTTTTTACAAATCTCCTGACGTTTTTATAAATCTCCTGATGTTTTGCATAGATTTCCTGACGTTTTGCATTATCTCCCGATAACCACTTTTTTTTTCTCCCGATGACCATTATTAATTTTGGACGTTCAAAAGTCCAAAAGTAGTTAAATGTGGCAAGTTTCTTGTTTTAGAAAACAATTTCAAGGTCGTAAAGAGTAGGATTCTATTGCCGAACATGTAATTGCCTGTGTAGGGGGAGTGACACTCGCTCAAAGGCCTGATTTCCTATCCGGAGACTTGACAAGCATTCCAAGGAAAAGAATTGTGTGGATTGCGGCTCTATGAGGTAAGTTAGGAGGTCCTAAAATGGAGCAGGTTCTAAAACCAATCAGGCTCTGAAGGTACATTTTGCACTCTCCAGTGTAAAAGTAGTCTACATTTGAGGAGGTGGTCGGTTTTAGAGCCCATTGAAATGCATGCACTTTTCTGCAACTTCAAAAATTCATAACTAATTCCAGAAAGCTCCAAAAAAATATGAAACGACTCGAGTTAGATGCCAATTCCACTTGTCTTTCAAGTAAAATTTACTAAAAATGATTTCAAGTAGTTTCACCTTGCCAAAATTCAGCTTAATCCTCTGCCTCAGACCCCATCCAGCTACTTCACCTCCTCCCTTCATTGTCTGGAATCCGTTACTGCCTTCAAGTTGCAAACAGACAATCCCTCGAACGTCTCATGAGAATTACTGGAACGTGAACTTGGTAGTGGACAGGGAAAACGCAAGCTTCAAGATCCTCGCCTTCACTTCCTGGTTTCGGGAATGCCACGTCTTCTCGTCAACCACAAGCGCCTGGATGTCTCACAAGGAGGGACCAAGAATTTACGAGGGTTTGTTTTTCCCACAATACCGAGATGGCGGGCACATTGCAGTTGCTTACCAGAATTGTCTCTATGTAGCTGTGGGAAGCTTGGTTGATGATGTTCATCGAGTCGGAGACTTATGTTACGACGTGAACAGGAACGTCTGGAAGGCGGCGGCGGCGGCGGCGGGGGCGGCGGGCATGTTCGCTTTGCCGCCAGAGATCATGAAGCTCTATGGCTACTGCTTCACCAGGGCACTGTTTGTTGTGTCTGACGTGATGTACAAGGTGGTTGAATACGTCGGCGGGGTGCACCTCGTTGGAGATGCTCGTCGTTCTCCTACAGTGCAGATTTTGGCCAGAAGCGTTGCTCCTGAATTCGAAAACAATGCAGGTAATCATGGGGCGTGCTCCTTGTCATTTTGTTTTTTCTTGCCCGAGTCGTAGAGCCTCTCAATGCTCTCACGTAATCACCGTCCAAGCTGAAGGTATCTGGCAGGATTCCCTTTTCTATAAGACTTTTCCACATGACTGCACGCACAATGTTCATTGATATTGTAGTTTAAAGCATCGTTGGGGACGGTCACCTCGCACATTCTTGTTAACAAGCTTCACTTCTTTAGTAGATATATAAAAACTCTCATGGTGAATTTCGTTGAATTGGCGGTATTTCTGCGCCAAAAAAACGGCCGTATTCTGTGTCATTTTCATGGAATGTTGTGCCATTACAATGAAACGCTGCGCCATTTAAACAGTAAATTACCGCCAACTTAACGAAATTCACCAATCTCGAAGTGTGGTCAAATCCCAGTCGTGTGATCCTCCCTCAATTTGAAAGCGGGATTTGAAAGTCGTCCCGCACTCCCGCTTCGAAGTTTTTCTGTGAATGTTTATCATACTACTATGAACGACATGTTTGTCGTCGACGTTGATGTCGCTGCTCTCGCATTAATCGTAACGTGCACGATCTGTATGCAGAGAAATGGAGAGTGATTGCAACCACAATCCTCCCTCACCCCGACTGGGAGTCGAAATGGTTTGGAACGTGGTATGGATGCATCCTGGAACGACACGAGAAGCCCACCATTTGTGGGTTGTTCAAATCGGAGCCTTATTTGATTTTGATGATGTACAGCATCGGCAGCTGCAAGTGGAAGACGGTGTGCGTCACAGACGAGGCGAGTAGTACCAGTGCTGCTGCTTCCCCTGATGGCTCCCAAGATCCAATTGGTATCATGATTCGGGTTCGGCACTCGTGGCGGTGCCAGTGKACTGTGAATCAACGCAAGTGGGTGTCCATGAACATGGTGTCGAATTATGAACCCAGTTGGATTTGCCCATCTCGGGAGTGCAAGATGCACACATCCCAGGAGGGTGTGGAAGAGTTGTCGCAGCTTCCGGCTTTAGGAATGTAATTAGGTTTAGGAATGTATTGATAAGCTTACTGGGCAGGGTTTTTGGGAAAGTGTAGTGTTGGGTTTGGGCGAGAGGGGGGATCTGGTCAGCRGGGAGCTTGCTTTGAATTCATTGCTGCAAAAATGGATCTTGCTTCGTGTAATTAATGGGTTGAAGAAGCCGGCTCAAAAACATACAAATAAAGTCCCATTACTCTCAATTTTGATTTCACTGATGGCAGAATTCAGATCGCGTCATCTGAAATCTAAACCAATCATAAATTTTTTGGGATCTAAATTTGCCCTAGGTCTTTGAAATCTACACCTATCCTAGATGCTTTCAACTGCGCGTTTTGATATCTGAATATGTCATAGATTTTTGACATTTATATATGTCTTAGATGATTGTCTCAAAATCTATACCCTTCCTAGATGTCACTATCACAATTTAGACTACGCAGTCTAAATTAATGGCACATGGAATATTGCCAATTTAATGAAATTCGCCATAAGGGTGACTGCACGAAACACTTGTACTATTTGTTGCGTTTCGTCACACCTTAGATTTTTTGGCCATAACTTCTATGTTTTAGCTCCAAATGAGTCAAAATTTCTAGAGAAGCTACTCATAACCATTATATACCTTTCTTGATTTTTGAGAATTTTTCAAAAATAATTTACTATTTTTAAACAGCCCCGATATTTCTCGAAATGGGTGATTTTGGGGGTTTTAGCTCCGTTCTTACCCAAAAAAACAAATTTTGAGCTGAAATTTGGAGAGAATGGTCTCTTAGTAGACTTATAGCTAGTGTACAAAGGAATTTGAAAAATAATTATTTCTATGTGGTGTGGAAGTCCACAAATTTTTTAAATCTAAAAATTTTGCATTTGAGAAAACATTTTGGTGATGAGATTTGACCAAAAAACTCACCAAAATAATGTTCCATAACTCTAAGAAAAATGCAGAAAGAAGCTATTTTTGTGGACTTCCACACCACATAGAAATAAGTATTTTTCAAATTCCTTTGGACAATAGGTATAAGTCTACTAGGAGACCATCCTCTACAAATTTCAGCTCAAAATTTGTTTTTTTGGGATCCAAATCGTGCAAAAAACCCTAAATCATGCATTGTGAGAAAATATCGGGGGCTGTTTAGAAATAGTAAATTATTTTTCAAAAATACGCAAAAATTAGGGAAGATTTTTGATAGTTATAAGTAGCTTTCCTATAAATTTCAATTCATTTAGAGCTAAAAAACAAAAGTTATGGCCAAAAAATAGATCAGCACCTGAAGGTGTGACATATGGCTTTAAGTGTTTCTTGCAATCACCCATAATAGACTCTTCGAGTATTATAATTTCATGTTTACTCGATCCTTTTTTGCACTTTAGTCAATTGGCAGTCCCCATGCAATTGGCCCAGTGACTTATGGATGCATGTTTGTTCCATGCAGTCTCTGTTGTTCGCTGCAGGGGGCGATCCGTCCATGGATTGCCATTTGGGTACAGCTGGCTGGGTTGCATTGCCTAATGAACTTTGGCCGTATTTCGGGCATGGCCATTGTATTAATTGCCTCATGTATGTTGTGCACGCATTCTTCTGCTTCATGAATGGCATGCATAATTATATGTGATCATATCCACACCCAGCTAGCTGCGCTCGCTGCTTTTAATTTCGCTAGGCAACGAGCGCACATGATACGATACGTGTAAGCTTATCTATCTATCACCGCATCAATCAACTGCGCGCTTCATTCAACCCCTCAACATCTGTACGTACGTCCAGGGAATTGAATTGAAATGGTGCCATGATTCTACAAACTTTCGCACTCATTAGAGAAAATTTGGACTCTCCAAAAGGCTACCAGCCTTTGACAAGCCACTCTATATCCAGAGCCCTAGTGAGCTAGAAAAAGGACAGCATTTCTAACGCAGATGCGTTTCAGCTTGTGTGAATACCTTGACTGTCACATAATATGTTTCAGTTTCCTACAACTTTCTTCCAATAGAACACAAGTACACAACTTCTCATTTACCAATGCTCTCACATTTGGTTGCTCTACTACACTTGGTGGCCACAGCAATAGGGGAAAAATTCTTGTCCATGCGAAATAAAAAGAAACCAGGGTCCCCTTTGGCACTTCTTAGTGACCTACTAGAGAGTCTAGATTTTCTCTAATGTTTTATGGGTTGAAATGCGCGGTCTAAAATCTTTACCTATTCGAGATGGCACTTTTGCTACTTCTACCATGCACTCTGAAAATGACGTACTGAATATATTGCCATTTTAACAAAATTCCCTATGCGTTCAAGAAAAAACCATGCACATGGATGCCCATGTTATATAGGAAATTTCGTTGAAATGGCAGTATTAATTCCATACTGTCAACATTTTTCCATTCATTTTCTTCTTGCAACGCCAATTTCATTAAAATTGGCATATTTCCACAAACTTAGCACTCAGTTTACGTTTAGACTTTAGCCACCAAGTGTTCTGAAATCTAATTGAGTCCTATAAACTTGTGCAGTCGTGCAGATGAATAAAAAAAAATTGGCACCTAAAATTGTGCCAATTCAGTAATGAGATTTGGTCCATTTTCACCCGTCCTGCCCTTCCACACCATTTTCATGGAATATTGATACAGCCATTTTAACAAGGTTTTGGTTTTGGTTTTTATCAATAAATCATGAAAACATGGAAATGAACAATGATGTATAATTTCATTAATTTGATGACTTACAGGTCCTAATGTATTAAGGGACTGGCATGCATACATCTAATAATTATACAATAAAATTTCTGCTATGGATCATTTGGCACTGAAATTTCAAGTCTACCGAGGATATAACTTTTACCCAAATGAGCGGCTAAGGTAGGGTGCTCTAAAAAGCAACCTCTAACATAGAGGTACATTTTGTTGTCTTCAATGTACCAACCGTGTACATTTCAAGAGGGGGCGCTTTTCTAAACCACCGCATTTCAACTTCAAAATTTTGTAACTAATTTCACATAGGTCAAAAAATATGAAACAATTTGGGTTGGATGCCAATTCCATTATTCTTTTCATGAGAATTTACTGAAAATTGTTTCATGGAATTCACCTTCCCCCAAAATGCAATCAGCTCTTAAACGGTCACTTTAAGAGCACACTACCTTAGATTCACTTCCTAGCTCTAGCTATAAAACAACATCACACTCAACATATGTAATTAATGGTATGTTTGCACTTGGTATTAAAGAGTGTTGTTATTGAGGGTCTTAGGAACAAATTATGACCTATTTCTAGACTAGACTCACATTGTAAACGTCTCTTCTAACACCAAGTGCAAACATACCTTTAGGCCAATTGAACCCTGCAATCAAAATTAGACTAATGAAATGCACAAAACTGGTCACAATTTTATCTCCATTTGTCATGTTCCAACTTTCCAAGAAAATCACGGAGTAGAATTACATAAAGTAAACTACCCCATAACAGACCAAATGGCTGATGATGTGCTTGCTTCCATTTGGTCAGCAGTGGGGTAGTTTACCTTATGGGGACTATGCATTTTTCTTTGGATTCTAACTGCGATCATACGTAGTTGATATAAAAGAGTTAATAAAATAACTTGTTTTAAAAGTGCAATTCACACATTTAACATGCTTTGACAATTCATGCTATGCATACAGGCTAGGACGGATTTAGTGGAAATCTCATAATTAAGCAAGCACATCATCAGCCATCAATCAAATGAGACCTTGAAGGTTTGGATAGGTTCTTATGATGTCAATTTTTGGTGAATTTTTTTTGTAAAGATAGGGAAAAACATTAGATTTATAAAAATACAATTTATAATTGAATCAATGCTCCAAATAATAAGAATTATGTCCTTTTAAGTACAAAATGTCAGAGCCCGAGTAATACAAAAAGCTTTGAAAAAAAAAGAATATATATATAATATTTTTGTCTACATAAAAAGCTTTGATTTAATCAATTTAGATCAGTGATGTGAAAACTATGAGGCTTTTTATTAACACAACCATAGTTTTTTCTTGAAAAAATAAAATTAATCTTAGAGTTATCTAAAATGTCCATTTATGAGGTTCCTCTTTTGATTCCAAAAAGCATTTGACTTCTTGTCCAATTTGAGTATTTGTAATGGCCATAAAGCATAACTAAATGCAATCTAATCACATTGTGTTGTCTGTTTCCTATATGGAGGTTTAGGTCTCACTTGTGCAAAAGCACAAGATCAAATGACTTTGGATCTAGGTTAGCTTGAAATTCTTTTTTTCTTCTTTGCCAAATAGAAACTAGTTGCCTTTGAAGGAAAAAAAAAGGGGATTAAATGCAAATGACTTGACACTTAAAGCGGTGCTGATTTAGGTTTAATCCCTGCTTTTTGTAAGGCCACAAGGATGAGACCTATACCTCCATCCATGAAGAGGACAATTTAATGTGATAAAATTGCTCAAGTAACCATGAATATGAGTAAATGTCTACTAAAAATAGTATAAATTTTAAAATACTAATAATCTAATATTTATACATACATATACAAAAGATATAGTAAATTACTAATTGAAAATTATTGAATTCATTGTAGAATATTAATAATCCATACTTCCAAATTTTGAAGTACATTGTGTGACAAATTCTTAAATCTACAAGTTATCTCACTCATTCAAGTCCTAAACAAAGTTTACAATTATATAATACATCATGGTTTTAAATCATTCCAAAAAAATCTAAAACATTGTTGATTGAATATTTGAAGAGAGTTATGTTCCACACAACATGATTGCAAAATTATATTGTCAAAATTAATGTATTTTAAATTATAAATACTCACCTTATTAAATGGTTATGAATTGAATTGGTGGTAGCATTTGGTGGAGCACTTGGTGGGTTTGATGATATCGATGCAATAATATCTGAAGGTTGCTTGTGCAATACGTGAATTATGAAAATAATTCCAACAATGTAAAGAATAAAGCCTAAAATATTGAAACAAAAACCAACTTGATAAGATAATGTTGGGAATCTGTCTACAACTTTTAAAAATGGTAATAACATTCCAATAAAAAATGGAATTAAGAAGAATAAACCTAAAATAAAGGTAAGCCATTGTTCATTGAAACAATTGGCATCTAGCATCATTTCATAAATCTACTTAAGATTAAAGGTTTCATTAAATTACTTCATAAATGTTCTATTATGAATGATAAGTTTTTAATATTTTTTCTTTCTATTCTATTATTGTTTTTAAGTAAAAAAATAAGATCAATGCTTTCATCATACAAATGTAAAATATAGCTGCAATTGGTGTTTTTGAGAATATATTATTTAAAAAATTGCCACAAAACATTTGAAAAGATCATTTGAATTTTAAAAATCAAACATGGAAATAATTCAAAGAGATCCTTGAATATTTAAACTTTGGATTTCATATACACTTCAAAATGAAACAATAATGTTGACTTTACTTCCATTTCTTCATGGTGATAAGCAATCAATTTCATCCAATATTCTAGATTTTCTAGTGAGCAATATATTTGTTGTATTTCCTCTCAATCTGCAATTAATTTAATTTTAACCAAGCATTGAACTGTAGACTTTCACAGCATAATTTCTTTGACTTGGAATTGCTTTCATTCTTTATTCATTTTTACCCTCGTAGCATCTATGTATTGATCATGTATTGAGCATTCTAATATAAATTCGTATTATTATTCAAACAATGCAAACATAGTTCTATATGTAGTTCTTTTGCCTTCTTCATAAATGATTTTTTAATTATGATTTATTCCATCTTGCATCTTTTGATACTATACCTAATTATTATTATTTTTTTTCCCTGGTTTATATTCATCAATAATGAGCTTAATTCATATTTAACCCCTAAAGTCACAAGGCTTTTTTTCATCAAAAATAAAAAAATTGCCATTTCTATTTGTAAGAGCAATTTTTTTAATTATTATTTTTAATTAATTAATCAATATATTTAACCTTTCACTAAACTAGTATAAAAATGTGTGGAAGAATTTCAAAAACTTTGATCCTAGAGATTGTAAGATATTTGCATTAATCCTTGAAGTCCCATTTATTTGTCACGTGAGGGGACAAAATAAATTTTGGTTAGGATTCTATGGACTCAATTTTTGGTGATAATTTTTAGTACTTTCTCATATGATATCAAAATTGATTAGATTTCAAAATAAAAACTTTTTTTTTATTTCAATTGGTGTCTATGACCAAAAGTTAAACCATGATAAGCCCAAAATCAATTTGGGGGTTAAAAAAAATTCCACAAAAACTTGAAATAATATTTTTTTTCATAGATTACATTTTCTTTCTACATTGAAAGCTTTGATTTATTCCATTTAGCTTTAAGAAGTGAAAGTTATGGAGCATCTTGTTTTGTGGACAATTAATTTTTTTTTCAAAAATAACATATTGAATTCATTTTTGAACTCAATTTTAACATTTTTCCAAAACTAAAAGTTTCAAAGGCTTAGCTTTGATGTTAGAAAAATCTCACTTTTGGGATTGGTGTATTTTAATTCCATCTTAAAACTATTAGCGATTTAGTTTTTTCCTCTGAGATGTACCTTCTTTGGTTCTTCTACTTAACATCCTTTTATTAAATAATGAAAATCATGATATTTTGTAACTTTTACTTTTCTTGTATTTTCAATTCAATTATTCATGATAAAATAAGTTGAGATAAAAAATTTTAGTACTAAATTTTAAAGTTCAGACTGAGATTCAAGCTTCAAAGTGTCATGAGATACTAGTTTGCCACAGCACCCCACATATGATTTCTTTTCTTTCAACGCATTTATCTTGCAATCTATGAAGGCGAAGTGTTTGAAATTCTTACAAAACATTTTTATAATAGTATACTATTGTATTATAAGATCCTAAGGCTAAATATGCAAAAAGAAAAAATATTATTTTTAAATTTTTTTCTCTTTGCACAAAAAAAAGAGTTTTAAGTAATTTTTTACAAAATAAAGGTCTTGGGACTTTAGGGGATATAAAGTGAAGAAAATCACAATTTTCGGGACTAAGGGAGTATGCTCTAAAAGCGACCATTCAAGGGCTGGTCCGCTTTTTTTTGTAGGTTTTAGTGGACAAAAATATTTTTAGTTCATTTTTCAGAGAAAGACAATAGGATGTGGAACTTAGCACAAGTGGTTTCATATTTTTTCCAAGCATTTTTGAATTACATATGAATTTTCAGAGATTTGAGGCATAGGCACCTATTGTGATCATAGGTCTTCCCAAATCTTTCCACTTGCAACTTGTAAAGAGATGGGAGGAAATGAAAGACAATGATTGACTCTTGCAATAAATTTTTTTTATTTTTTATTCACTCAATGGAGAATATGGTTCATTTAAGGATCACCTCATATCCATTCTAGAGTTGTTTATAGGGGCTATTTTAAGGAGATGATCGCTTTTAAAGCATATTTCTTTACATTTTCTAGCTTTGAATCTTTTTGACCTAAAATTTTTGCAATATTGATTTTGAATTTCTAATTTTTTATTTTGTTTTTTTGAATCGGTTGTTGGGAAAATTTTGTTTTTAAGGAACTCTTATTTTTCATTTTTACAAAAATTGTTAAGTAGAAGCAAGTACAAGATAGAAGGAAAAACTAAAGCATTAATATTTCTAAGATGGAATTGAAATACACTAATTCCAATGATGAGATTGAATGTTCTAGGCTTCAAGCAAGCTTCAAGCATGCAAATTCAATTATGAGTATTCCCAAGCATTGGTCATGACAGTCTAATTAGGTAGGCAGATTAATAATCCTTTTCATTTTGAGATCTATGGGAGATTTGGAAAACTCCAATTCCTCCACAAGATTCACTAATTGCCTTCAACAATGGCCTTCAAATAGAAGATGCTCTATAATTTCCTTCCAACAATGAGCCTAGAAACATGAGCCTACAAGCTTTGAACCTAATTCTAGTCATGTACCCACAATCATTAATTTTGAAAGTGTTTGTAACATATGTACCTATAACATAAGTGATTATAATATGGAAAGAGTTTATAACATAGATACCTACAACATGAACATCTAATGTCTATAATATAGATTCTTAGGCTCATGGGCTCATAGATTCTATGCTCACAAACTAGTACTTTCCCTTTTTTTCATAGGATTTTATTACATTTGAGTTTGCYAAATTTCCATTTGAGTACTTCTAAGCTCAGGTTCCAACAATTGGTGTATCCACACCTAGTGGACATCGAGCCTTGTAACTTGAACTAAATTAGGTAGAATAGATTGGCTAATTGCTACAATGGATAGTTATTTCTTATGATAATGCAGACACTCTTTTTCTTTTGCGATACCTCCCTCACTATGGAAAAGAATAGAGCCATTGCTTTGGTTTTAAAATAAATGCCCCTCGCTTCCAATGTTGTCAATCCATGAAGAAATCAATGGGTGTTGATATCACCAATATGGAATACAATACAAAATAAAAATAAAAATATGAAATAAAAATAAAAATATTAAGTACTATTGTATGGAATATAACATGGAATACAAATACTAAATTGGTGTAGAATACAATATAGAATACAAATATAGAATGTAAATATAGAATACTATACTAAAATATGGTCTTGAATATGATACGAAATACAAATACACAATACTATAAAGGTACTAAATATCAAGTCTTGAATTCTTGCAATGGCAATATCTCATATTGATTGCCACCACATGAGCTTTTCAAAAATATGAATAGTGGGAGGGGGTTCTCAAATTCCAATTTACAAAAACAGTTTGTACTCTGCAACTAAAGATCGGATATAGAGGCAGTACTGATGGATTTGATTGCAGATTGAATTACAGAATAGAAGACAAAGTCCAAATGTTGCAGGAAGCATTGCAAACTTGGGAACATACAATGAAGCAGAAGATTCACCAGGGAAGAGCTGGAAAGGTTTTGGAATTGGAACTTGTGGAGATGTTGTTATGAATCATCTGGGCTTCAGTCTCATGCTTGACTTTTTGTGACTCATGTTTTAATTTATCAAGTAAAGCGAAACAACCTTATTGTGTGCCCTGTGGTGGTCCTTATTGTTGCATTGCTTCAAGTGACGTATTTGAATAGGAGACCGTGATCTGTGGGCACACAGACAAAGAGCTTACTACTCGAGTGACAAATGACTTAGTTTACTAAATRCGAGATCAAAAYTTCAGGGAATCTAAACTTTGTGACCTATTCTATCGAGTGGCATATAAGGTAGACTGCTCTTTAAGAGCTGATTGCGTTTTCAGGGAAGCTAAAYTTCTTGAAACATTTT
>VACF01000316.1:0-37719 GCA_006891605.1 Pleurozium schreberi | reverse complement strand
AARGGMAAARGRAWKGGMATCTAACCCAAGTTGTTTCATATTTTTYRGACTTTCAAGGAATTAGTTACAAATTTTTGAAGTTGYAATGCAGTGGTCACTAAAAGCAACCACCTCCTGAAATGTACACCACTAGTACATTGAAGAAAGCAAAAYGTACCTCTSTATCATGATYGCTTTTAGAGCATKGGCGCWTTAAGAGCAGACTACCTTATAGTTGGTAGAAGAACCTGAACATGGAGTTCATTCGTGATGGGTCTCTATATCAGAGTCACTCTTTGTTAATATCAAAGACCTGAACAATGCAAAAGCACTTGTGTAACATCGATAGRTTGATAGTGAGAGGCGAAGCGCTTATACACAGAATTGAGATCCTAATAACAGAAACAAAGATTGTAATGAAMGAGTGTCATCCTTGGAAGAATGATATGAACAGTAATGAATGATATAGACAGTGATGCTACCAACGATTTGGTGAGCGCTACAGTTCCAACAACTCGTCTTTAGCATGTTTCTCTGCATTTATCCCTTTCAGAAATAGAGCCGAGAGAACGTGTCCCCACTTCTTCAACGTCGTCCTCTCCAACAACAACGCCTCCTCCCTAGCCCTGGGTCAATTGTGTCCAAAGTTGCTCACTTTCTTGGCGCATCAATTCATTGCAAATCCTTGTGAATTTGCTTATTCTTCAGCAGGCATGAAGCATGTGAAGCACRAATGGTGAGTACGAAACAAGTTGTGTGCTCCTGCACTGATGTGTCAACTTCCAATGATGAATGGAGGAAGACCCAATTAACTCAACTACTCTACACTACTGCAGCATTCTCAATAGCCCGCAAAGAATAATGTGAAAGCCACTGTTTGGGTCGYGTTACCGATGCTGTCGAATCCGCATTGCATGGCCGGGAGTTCGTCTCCACGACCGGCAGATTTCGTACCATCTGGGTGGCCCTTAACCAATTACGAATTACGGAGGTGCTGATGGTCACTTCCCCTGCACTCTCATGGCCCTCGTACTTGATTCGCAGTTTCCTCAACAGGGACGTCACTGCTTCTCCGGTCCTGCAAGAAGAGGAGAGGACGTAGAATGAGTTGCATTTCGACTGGGGTATTTCCTTGTATGCACAAGCAAGACAGTGCAATCTACCAAGGGGAAGAACAAAAGGTATACCGACCTTGAAGAAACTTGGACCCTTTTGAAGCCTCCTCGAACGGTGAATACTTTATTCACTTCAACCGCAAAGATTAGTTTCACCGAATTCAGGTACAAACCTGTCCACGCACAAAGAGAATTGACAGTCATGAATACACAGAATTCTAGAATAATTGCCCATATTCGATTTTGACMTGAACCGCAAACGGGAATTTAGGAACGGAGTAATCGGGATGGACTACACTAATGATGTTAAATAGTGTTAACTACACTAATTGATTTAAAACAGTCACAAGTTTTTACTCTTAATGAATATTTTTACCAACTATAGGTACAAAGTTTTCCCAACTATAGAACTATTAGGATCCATGCACTCCGTAAAAGTATTCATGAGGAGTAAAAACTTATAGCATTTCTACAATAGTTAGTATGGATACACTATTTAACATCATTAGTGTAGTCAGATCTGTGAGCTTCTTACCTTCATCATGCCGATGCTTGAGGCCCTTGACGAGAGCAAGAACGCCAACCTGAAGAAATAGCAACTTTCAGTGACAGGTAGCTAAACGCAAGCAAGCGTCATAAGCGCAAAGATAAAAATGTCATGATCTCATTTATTACTTTGACAATTGTCACAAGTGATCAATTTTATTCCTTTTGTGATACCATAGTAATCCAGTAACAGACTACACCGTCATTTACTAAATAAGCCTAGATTGAGGGCTTCTTACCTCACCAGCGTAGACCGGAACGTTTCTCATATCGACAGAAGTTGGTACAGCAGCATAATTTACATTTTGAATAACACCTAAAGTCGTTGCATCCTGCAACATAGTTTCGTCAACATGTGAGCAAGCACAGTTCATCACTCAAGTAACCTTCACTCTGAGAGATTAACCAGAGATTTAGTAAGAAAATTTATAATCTAAAACCATATTCTAGTCTGGGTGATCTCCGATTTCAGAGAATTAGGGTGATAAGTACCTCATAAATTGTCAGAGCTCGAGGAACGTAAATCCCACAAGCATTTTCAACTTTGATAGTGGTCAGCTTCTCACTGTTTCTAAGCGAGTTTGAGCTTCTTTCTTCGTTCAAAATGCGTCGTTCACAAATTCGCAAGCAGCCCAGGACCTGACTGATAATCCCCAATGTGGGTATCAGGCCTGCTGATAATAGATCATCATAGACGGCCAAACCTCGGTTAGCCCTACAAAACAGATCCCACGATCCAACATTTCATTGATTCTAGATATATTTACAACATCGGTAAATAAAGCCATACTAGAAGTGGTCTAGTAAAAGAGGAAGCGAAGACACGATCCCACCGGCCGCAACATACCAATACTGGTGCATGACTATATCTTCATCGTTGGTGTTGATATTCAGAAGGCAAGAATGAGGAGGAAGAGCCTCGCATTCAACACGTCGCACCCAGAGGTCTGTGCACATTTCAGCCCAGAGATTGCTCAGAAAATGCACTGAATGTCTCCGTGCATTAGCTAATGTATGGAAATCCATTGTAGCCATGCACTACTATGCACATAATAAAAAGAACAAAACCTTTAAACGTCTACCTACGATTGGAGAAAATCATGAGCAGTCAATACTGAACGAGCGAGTACATTGAAGAGGATTACAAACGAAACTACTGGGAGTATATGATTTTGAAACGTACCAAGAATGTTGCTAAACATTTTCAAGCTAGGTCGTACTAAATCGCCTTTGGAGTGCTCGTAGAGATTAAGAGCGATGCTTGCTTGATCCTCCCTAAATAAACTCGTAAGGTCAGACRCTACAAACCATAATATCTTGAAACCGTACATGTTCGTCAGCTGGTGTATCCCTACTTACAAACAAAACTACAGGTCAATCGCTATTCAATTATAGCCTCAATATTGTTCCGTCGCAATACTGAATTCAGAGGACATACCTATCACAAGCCGCAAGCAGAATGCTGTATGTGTCGCTGTTGGGCATCACTCCGACCATTCTAAACTCTTGCAGTACTGTAAGTGCACAATCTAGCTCCCTTCCTGCACCTGACCATCTCTTGAATCTTAAATCCAGTACAAACCATCAGAACAACATAAATCTCATTCGCCATAAAAGTTGTACCTCATCTGGTACCACGCTATCCTTCTTCATGTCCTCGTAAATGGAAAGGGCATACTTTAAATATCCTTTCTCACTGCAGGCATGAACAGCCGCTGTGTAGCATTCGACCGTTCCAGCAATCTTATTCGAGCGCATCCTCTTGTAGACTTCAAGAGCTCTTTCCACCTGAAAGTCAAAATTAGTTCACAGGCCAAAGCTTTCGTTTCACCTACTGAAAAGAGACGGTAATAAGTGCCATTTTCCCCAATAAACCTTAACGTCATAGATTTTCAAAATACACTGAAAAGTCAGTCCGAGAGTCTTGGTGTGATTTAAGGACTAAATCTGGAATCCAGTATCCTCACTGAAGCAGAATATTTAATCTAAAGGGGACGTTGCATACTTCACCAACTCGAGCGCAAGCTGCAATAAGGGTGCCGTAGGTGAAATGGTCCAGGGCAACACCGTTGGGCTCATCTCGAATGTCTGCCAGAACCTCAAATGCTCGCAGAAGAGCTCCAGCACGACCACATCCATTGATAAGTGTATTGAAGATCACTCGGTCTGGTTCCACATTCTGATTAGCAGATTAAGGATGACATTACTTAGTCCCTGTCGTTAACACATGCATTTATACAACAAATTGGCAACTAGAGAAGAGTCCAGATGTAGCAAATAAATGGAAACATTCAATATGGGCAGCTTCACATGTCTTAACCCTTAAAGGACCAAGTAACCCAAATTGGGCCTCATATCAATAGTTTTAAGCATTCTTGACATACTGGGACATTCCTTTCACTGAACTTGTTTATTTTTTATCGACACATGCAATGCTATTCACTGATTCTGGTAATATAAAATCTGGCTCCATCTTAAGGAGAATGATCACAATGAGGTCAATTAAATTGATCAAAAATTCTAGGTACTTAAGGGTTAACAGCATTCACTTACAAACACAAAATGTATGTTTCATTATTAAATGAATGATTTTCAGRAAAATCTAACCTGATTCAGCATTTTCTTATAAATCCCGAAAGCTTTGGGAACATCTCCAGCGCGTGCACACCCGTCGATCACGGCCCCAAAAGTTTTAACGCTTGCATGTATGCCTTCTGTCTCCATCTCATTGAGGAACTGCCACGAACTGGTAAGCATCARATACGATATACAAGACTTAGCTATGCTGTGTGTATCACAAGATTGAAAMGCTGTGATTTATTATGCCTGGCACAAAAGTATGAGTACCAAATCCCACTATCCAGTCACATACCTTGAACATCAAATCAATCCTTCCAGCTTTTGCACATGCTGAGATTAAGGTGGTGTAGAAAATGCAGTCTGCTTTGAGCCCTGCATTTCTCACCATTTCGAGCACTCGACATGCCGCTGATTCAACAATTGAAAAGATAGTTTCAGCGATTTCAGCCAACCGATAATTGACCAGAATAGCTATCACGGTAACTACGACTAATATTAAGATGTTCAGCCACCAAGCACCACTATAAAGGCAAAAGAAAACAGAACTGGAGAGGTCAAACCAATCGGCCAGACTACAAGTCGGATTGACCTTGTCAAGCTAGGAAACTATTAAACCCACAAYTTCAGGCTTTCAAAGCTACRACAGTTTTGAAGGCAATCGTAASAAAGAATTTTCACCTGATGCATCTTGAGCTTGAGCACAGACGGAGAGAAGCATGCTATAATTTCGCAACAACTTCCTTCTCACTAGTCGKGAAAATCGAAAAGCCTCCTTCAACGCTCGTGTCTTCTTACAAGCAGAGTAAAAGTCGTAAGGGTTGACCTGCACAGCGAAGATCATCAGAGGCTTACGCCACAAGAGGAAAACTAGAGAAGAGAGAATGAAGTAGAACGGCAAGAAAGAATGACGAGTCCCTTTTCTTTCATTGGCGGAGAATTCAGACATCCTACCTGACACAATAATAGATGAAATGGCAATTCCTGGCACATGAAAGATGAAATGACAATGAAGAAGCAAACATTCGTCTAGGCATGACCTACTACCAAATAAGTTCACGAAATGGAAATAAGGAAGAACTTTTTTATTATTATTCATAGTTGCGGACTGGGCGTGGCGGATGTGGTGTTCCCTGCCTCTGCTCTAATGTGGTAACGCCCGCAGACTCAACACAGACTGATAAAAAGACAATGCAAGAGTTCCAGAACGCATTTCCAATTGCCAATTACCTTATCCATATTCAAAATAGCATGCTCGTTCATGTTTTCAAGAACCGACAGACAGTCTTTTAACCTGCATCACCAGACACATGTCAAAATTTAGAATAAAACTATATGAAAGCTTAAAATTGGCATCCAGTTGCAGTGGAGGCCAACAAGTAAAACAAAAGGGTCCCAAGGGAGTTTGATTAATGCGRACCTTCCAGCTCCCAATAGTTTGCCATACAAGAACAAGTACTCAGCAGGATCCTTGTTAGGATTCACAGGCAGCACAGCTTCAATATTATCTGGCAMCTGAATTCCAGCTCCTCGGGCTATRGCTTTAMMGCCGAAGTCTCCTCTCTCTCTCTTYCCCTTTCCACCAGTCAAGTTCCTCAGCTGCTTCTGTACACTCTTCAAGCTATTTCTCTTGGTTTCAARASTGRAACTAGGGTTTCCAATTCCGAATTCCACTGGCGAGAAGGTTGCTTTCCACGGAGACACATTGCTCAAATYTGTACTCAAATTCAGCCTATCCMCTTGATCACTCAACATCCCATTCTCCAAGGACGYCGAAGTGCTCGGGAAAAAATCTACAKTATCTATTATTACACTAAGTTCAATTGTACAGTTCACAGCAGCRGCAGAGGCGTGATCCASGYCCRAGATCGTCTTCCCCGCAGCAGCAKCAATCGRMTGTTCGATGACCGAAGTGGCGCTCCTCGCATCACTCAGCGACCTRTACTTCCGTTTCGTAACCCTAGACGTCGCTCGTCTAGCAAGAACAACCACGCTCTCAGTCTTTTTCATACCAACAACAAACACTGTTCTCTGCCCTCACTCAAAATCATGAAACTAAAACCTTGCTAGGTTAAGCGCTTTCCTTTACAGCTATCAAGTTGAAAATTGCATTGGAATAGAATGTTTGCTACTAAAATGAAAAAATTACGTGGCAATTAAGTGTACCAATAACTCCAATGCGAAACAGAATGAAGCTGCAGTAGGTATAAATTCAGCTCGTTCAAAATTCAACATAACAAATGCCTCGGGAGTGAGACATTGAAGTCTCCCCTCATCAAATATGAATTTCGTAACAAAATACACCAATTCACCAACTGCAGGAATGGAAACTCCCTCACGGAAACTCAAAAGCTAGAGAAGAACTCAAGTATGCGCTCCACAATGCACTAACCTCTTTCAATACTCCAGAATTAGTACAATGACACGAATGCAAGATAAGAGGCTTTTTGACAAAAAAACGCATGTTGGTCCTTTAGGGGTTAAACATGCTATTTACTGGGCAATGAAATTGCTAATGACTAGACAAGAACGGCACGGCACTAGAATTCTAGGAACGTGATGTAAACATGACTAGTGTGCCCTGTGCCGTTGCCACAGGTAAAATCAAAGTAAAAATAATTTTCTATATTTTTTTTTTCATAATTTTTTTGAAATTCAATAACTTTTCAGCCCATAGGTCGGAATGCCACAAAACCAAGCCCGTGCACCCTTCCTCGGCAAGAGCTTTCCGATGGTACCAAGCACGGATCCGGGGGACGCACGGTTCGGGAGATCTCAACGTAACAAACAAACAAACAAACAACCTGATTTAAAGGATAGATTTGTATTACCACACAATCACCGCACCCAATGCAATGAAGGGTTGCAAGTTTTGTTTGTCAAGATTTTATGTTTTGGTAGCATTAAGTTGAAGTCACGTCAGGCTACTGCTGCAGTGCTATGGGAACGCAAGAACGCAGTAGGAACTTGCAACCCTCCATGAGCCTCAAAAAGCATGCAATGTTTATGTAAAATTGTGAAAAAGGATATGAATTTCATGAGGTACAATAATTGGCAAGTATACTCTAGGTATGCAAAAAGATGGTTTTGAGTCTTAGATGTATGGATAAATATTCGTTGTGTAGAATTGAGCCATGCCTCCCTTGAAATTTTAAGAATGAAGGATCTTGGTGGTTGTAGTTTTTTCTCTATCTGGATGAAATTCATCCGGATAAGAATATGGAGCACCCTAGTTTGGCAAAAATTGGGGGGGTCCTAAAATGAAGCAAAAAAGGATTATTTTTTTTTCGCAGAAAAAGAAATATCTGACGTGGCAGTCACTTCGCCACGTCAGGCTGCTGCTGTAGTGCTGCAAGAACATAGGTACGTAGCTAGAAACTTGCAGCCCTCTCTAAGCCTCAAAAAACATGTAATGATCCATAATGACCATCTTACTCACCTTAAGCAATCCCTAAAGGAATCGCAACATTTACTAAGGCAACATTAAGCCCTCCAAAGGCAGTCTTGTGATGAATTTGTACTAAAATTAAATATACCGTTTAGGCACCCCAACTCCATGTAGAAAGTAGAATATTTGAACATGGTTTATGGATGTTGCCAGCTCTATCATTTAAGATGATTCAAAGGGTAATGGCAACAATGGGATCTTGAAATCTGTTCCCTAACCTAAATATCTGCAACAAAAAAACCTAACCCACTCAGTTCATGTACAAATTTTATAAATGGTCCAAGTGGTCACAAAATGCATTGTCAACACTATTGTCTTAGGAAGTAACAAGTGTAAGGTGCTTCATATTGAGCAAGGCCAAGCTTGCTAGGCCACAAGAATGCTCTTAGACTGTTTCACTTGCCTCCATGACATTGTTCAATATGACGATTACTTATTCAACGGTCGAAATCAATGGACTTTTTTAGCATGGAAAAATTTGTGTCTGATTTGGAGGTTTTTAGTACAATAGAGGGAATATAAGTTTTTTTTCAAAAAAAATGTTTTGATTGCCTTCAAGTAGGATTCTTTATAACTTTTACATAACAAATCCAAATGGAACAAATCAAAGTCCTTCATGTGGATAAAATACAATCTATGAAAAACTAAATTTTAAATTTTTTGGGGATTTTTTTCTACACGCCAAACTAAAATTTGGAATTATTGATTGAAATATAAATGATATTCCTAGAAAACTAATATTTTTTTTATCTTCACAAAAGGCTCTAGAACATCAAGACAAATATTGAGATTGTAGGAGCTTGCCCCAAAATCCACTTTGTCCCTTGCAAGAACAATAGAACTTTAGGGGTTAAACTAAACATCAATGTAAAGATTTTCAACTGCAAATGATCTCTTTAGAAATTGCAGAATTAGCCATGTCCAATTTTCTCACTATTGGAAAATCAATCTTTGGGAGCATTGGTCACTAAYGTTACAAA
Organism: Pleurozium schreberi; assembly: GCA_006891605.1. NCBI lineage: Eukaryota > Viridiplantae > Streptophyta > Bryopsida > Hypnales > Hylocomiaceae > Pleurozium > Pleurozium schreberi. The sequence continues at coordinate 29,074 of VACF01000316.1, read as the reverse complement.
ACAATGGAGACAAGAATGAAGACAATAGGACGTTTTATGGAAACGTTCAAAGYATCAAGGCTATTCACATTCATTTAAGTGGGAACAACATACATTGGAATGTGAATAAATTTTTACTATAGAAAGAGATTTTAATGCAATTTTCAACTTGATAGCTGTAGAGGGAAGCGCCTAACCTAGTAACTCTTAGTTTCATGACTTTTGAGTGAAGGCAGAGAATAGTGTATGTTGTCGGAATGACAGGTATTGGTTGCCATCTACGAGGTATTTCTGGCAATAATGTACTGTAGAGTGTCTGATTTCGTTCTTCATGAACAGCCACTGTATCATCCCCGAATGTTCATGATGACGATCTTATGCTTTGGTTTCTACTTTTCACGCAGTAGTGAATTTTGAAGCTGTTTAGTCTACATACAAGTTTTAGCTGTACGCATGAGTTTTGCGTGGATGTGAAGTCGTAATTAATTCACAAATTTTTATAACTCTAGCAGTTTCCTTGAGTAGATTCGTTTTTTCGGATACTGGGAGTACCACATTGGCTCTTAAAYACTGGTACATAAGCTCTGTGTRATARYAGGTTATCATCAATCYATGTGYAATGATTAGCAATGTAGTTCTGTTKAGGAGAGGTGATTTTGCATATAAGTTTTTAGTGCTGGATTGTTTATTCTGCAGTGCTAATCAGAAAAGAAGTCAAGCTAGACGAGTGAGGGACCGGCCAATCTCAGAAACGAATAATCGAACAGGAGAAGATGGTAAAGACAATCAAACAACAGTTTCCGATGCTCAAACATTAACCACGGCAGCGGAAGAGCGTCTGCCATTAGGTGATGGAGGTGTACTTCGTTCTCAAGSAAGTGGCTCCTCAGCAGATGCTTCGACTGCTGAGGTCGAGGAAACAGATGGAAATGGGGCTTCAAGCGGAGTACCTGGTGAGGTAAGGCCTGAAGTATCTACCKTYWCTTGTCWTCGKACAGTTCCGGAGTGTCCTAACAAGAGATGATGATCTTCGGTGCAATTATTGAAAACAATATTTATATAGCAATTTTAAGTGGAAATTCCAGTGAKTTTCTTACATTGATAGACAATACAGATGATAGTGATCACGTTTGTGTTTACGATGACTTTGGAAGCTTATTTTCGTGATGGGGGTGCCCTGTGCTGGCCATTGTTTGTGTAAATGAGTTGCAGAGATTGCCAGCTTCAAGTGGKTATAGGGAGAGCTCAGGCGTAAGTGATCTCATGCTTTTGGTTAAAGAGGCAGAAACAAGTGAGTAGCCTCAGTCTTGCTGTCCCTGTAATGTATACTATCAGTTTATTGAAATTCCAGTTTTTTTTCGTGTATAGAATGAGACTTGTTACTTAATTTGGAGATAATTAATGCATTGCTCTGGTGATCAGATATCAGGACGCTGAACCAACTGCGTGAGCGTGCTGTTGATGAACTACGATCAGCGCGCAATGAGAAGGAAGACCTCCAGTCGCAAGTGGAGATTTTAAAGGTCTGTTCCATGAAGTTCATTYTTTCTTGAGTACAAAGAGGGTGAATTACGCTTCTGGCTTGAAGTCTAGTACTCTCTCCTGTCATAGTATCGAATCTTGTGTGATTCATGGAYTATTGACTTGTCTCTTTTTATGATCTATTTTCCTGGCAGGCACGTCTTGCAGAGTCAGAAGCGAAACTGAAATCATCTGTTCAAGCTAGAGAGAAAATCCAGCTCTTGGAAGAGGAGATTKATTTACTAGAGCAGAGACTTGCTCAGACAGCAGACAGCGAAGCAATCGCTAAGCTGAAGGAAGAAAATAAAGCCATGCAGGAAAGTTTGATCGCTCTTCAAAAATCTGGCGGTAGAAGTCTACTAGACGCAAARTATCAAAGCTCGCGTGATGAAGTAAATTCTCTAAGGGTACAACTTGCAGATGCCCAGGCAGAGATTACGAAATTTTCCATGGGAACCGGAAGAGAGAGCGCTGGGATACAAGACTACATAGCAGGGCTAGAAAATAAAATAGCTGACATGGAAAGACAACTAGCTGAAGCGACTGCTAATAATGCAGAGCTTGAAATTCTGAAAGACGAAGGCATAGCCTTACAAGAGGAAGCAGCTGCTCTACGAATTGAATTGGCAGGTCGTTCAGAGGGCAATTCACTTTCCCCAGCAGGAGATACTGAAGATCATTCTTTACAACGTCAAGTAAGAATCGAAATGTTGAATGTSTTTTCAAACGTTTGAGCTTATAATTTGATATATAACAGGCGATTTTTTGTGCGATTTTCTCATCTTCTGCAGTATATTGGTAGCTACAACTTTTGATTTCTACATACTTGAATAGTTGGAAGTATTATTCTATTTTATTTCTTGTCCGTCTGATTAAGAATTGTGTGCGATCCTGTGGACCGTGATGCCCCCAGTTTTTCTCCGGGGTATCAGTCCGTTTTCGCAGTTTCTGTTTAGTTTTATATTAGGATGCTACGTGTTGGTTTATTTGTGGATGAGCAAATCGAGGTCCTTTTTGCCGAATATGTTGTGGTGGATTCGTCTTAACGCGATATCTATGAATATGCTTCACGGCACACATTAAACAGTCGGGTACTAACCATTAAGTGACTTTTACATTTTATAATAAATTAAGCTTGTTTCAAGTCATCTTAGTCTCCAATTCCAAAGTTCCACTATTCTCTTGCGATGATTCGAGCCTATATTAATTGGATAAGGTCTTCACCTTTGTGCTAGTTTATTTTCTCTTAATTATCATTCTCAATCACTATAAGGGTCTTGCAGTGCTGACGTTCTCTTTAATGTTCTGTTCTGTTTGTGAAGGTGGATTCTCTCAAGGCTACGTTGGCTCGAGCCATGGCTGAAAAGAACACCCTTTCAAAAGTGCGTAGTGAGAATGTCCAGTTACGTGAACAAGTGGAGCTTTTGGAAGAGCGTATACGGGAATCTGATGCTGAAATTCAAGCACAACTGCAAATCTACAGTGCMGAAGTGGAGGCATTTCAGGCGTCTCTGGATGATTTAAAGTCAGGAAACGAGTTCAGTGTCGTGCARGTTCCTGTTGATGAGATGCCATGGGACTTTTGGAGCGGACTGCTGTTACGAATCGATGCATTGATGCTGTCTGACTTGCTAATTCAGGTCTGGACTGCCCTCACTGAATCACTGAAKACATCAATAATTCTTGCTGATTAATTTTAATCCATGATTTTCTTTCTAAGCGGTTCTCTGCTTGCCTCCTTTGGTTATCATAGAAGCATCATCTTCGAAACAATTTGACTGTGAATGCTTCCTTGAAATGATCTTGCATCAAAAAATGCTCGTTTCCGCATGCGTGATTGTTAAACAGTGGGATTCAAGTTGGAGGAAATTAGACGTTGCACTAACACTTCATTGGCCAAGGGATTGTAGTGATCAGTGGCGTTGTATAGAGCTTCTTACAATCGCAGAGTTTCAACAYCATAGATATTAGTGCGGTTCAAGCAGTTTTCATGTAGCACTCACCTTCAGTACGTATTTGCCAGTCAAACAGGTTCATTCCTTGATCCTTTCTTGGAAATGATGTACATCCTATTGAGTATTTGAGCATTCATGTGTTGTAGGATGACGCAAAGGAGCTGCAATTGATGGCTTGGCGAAGAGAGAAGCGTTTGCGTGATATTTATGTCAACCATGATGACGAGCCTGATGAGGACTTGGCTGGTAGATTTCTGGATCTCATACAACCTAAGAAAAGGTGATGAATCTTGTTTTCTATATTTACAGTRTTTACTGGAGRTAGTCGTTCTGGTTTTWATTATTAGTAATRTCTCCYAATTGTTGTCAGTATCATCTTCTRTTCCGTCCCAAGATGAGGGGTTTACTTTGCTATCGCGTTATCGCAACGTTTAGATAGTGGTCAGATTTCTTCCATTTTAAAGAGATTGAATATGTTAGGATGAGTTTCTGTTGAGACATCTTGTGCCTTCCAAATGAAGTCACTATTAATAGCTTTGGTGTTTKATGTGAATCAATCTCGGTAAGTTTGTGTCCAATTTTTTTATCAAGAAATATTTCAAATCAAAGATAAWAAGTATTTCCTCCYAAAGTTTCAGCGTTGCTCTTAGACTAGTATGAAGACTTGTGAATCTTGGTTAACGTTATTCTAACAATGATATATCTTGTGTCGTTTTTCTTAGGCCAGGAATATATGTGATACACATTGCTGCTGAAATGGCACCAGTTGCAAAGGTATTTGTGTTGCCTTTTCAAAGATGTCAAATCTGAGTGTCGAGAATTTTTTTGTGATATTGTCTCGTCATGTGACTAGTAGACCCTCAGSCATTTGGATCATGACACATTTCATATTTCAGAGGTTTAAGAAAACTGGGTAGTATCTTCTTTATGAAACTTAGATTGAAAGGAAGTGTGCATTATTAGATGAGAATAATGAGATATTKTTATTTGAAGGTTGGTGGCTTGGGAGATGTGTTAACGGGGTTAAGTCGATCCTTACAAAGAAAGGGGCATCTTGTGGAAGCTATTCTTCCGAAATATGATTGCATGGATTACTCTCGTATCACCAATCTCAAGGTTCATCACCTAAACTCTTTGACCAAATATGTTTTTTCAATAAGTTGCTGTTGGGTTGATTCGTTTTCTTGGGGTCATTTTGTGGTCATTGCTCGCTGCATGATAAGTGTGTGCATTTTTCTTCTTTGTCTCCATTATTATGTCTCGTTCTCTCTTTTAACCAGTTCGACTCAATTCCTCAAATTTCGTAGGTTTGTTCCGACGTCGCTTATGGTTCGCTCCCATGTGCAGGAGTTGGACTTGGAGCTCCATTCGCCTTTTGATGGCCATATGTATAAGAACAAGGTGTGGTCTGGGATTGTGGAAGGTATTCAGCAGTGTGTTTTCTACTATTTCTTAGGATGGCCTTGTGGCTATTTGTATCTATTACTAATGGATCTTTTCAAGATTCTTTCCTTGAAGTTCAATTTCCAAAGCATCTTCATCTGTCTAGTGGAAGAGCTATAGTCCCTTGAGGAACTCTAAGGGTGCAGATTGTTTTCGTTTATGATGCCAATTTTTCGATCCCAAGCACCGTGACGTTGTAATGTGCAGGACTGCCCGTTTATTTTATTGAGCCACTACATCCGGCAAAGTTTTTCTGGCGAGGACAGTTTTACAGTGAACCTGATGATTTCAGGCGGTTCACGTACTTCTGCCGAGCTGCGATGGAATTCCTATTGCAATCTGGAAAGCGACCAGATATTATTCACAGTCATGATTGGCAAACTGCTGTTGTGGTAATATTACTACCCTTCATCTAAGCGTCATTTTATTTCTTAGTCTTGTAGCTTTGGGATCTGAAATGCCTTTTCGTTGCTTGCCTGTTCTTCCCAAAAGAGACACTTAATAAAATAACAGCTGGTGCTTATTGCTACGTGATGGATTGATGCTCTTAGCTGTGTGCGATGTGTTGCTCTTTCTGCAGGCTCCATTATACTGGGACATCTACGTGCCCCTCGGACTGGACTCTGCGAGGCTGGCGTTTACTTGTCACAATTTTGAATATCAAGGGTCAGAGAATGCAGGAGCCATTGCTGCATGTGGTCTCTCTGCACGGGAATTGATGCGTCCCGATCGAATGCAAGATAACTCTTTTCACAACCGAATCAATCTCCTAAAGGTTACTACTGGCTCCTTCTAGTATTAACCTAGTCATGCATTTCCTGTGTTTCTGTTGATTCTCCCTTTGTCATAGGTAACATGGCCAGCATTAAAAACGGCAAACGTTGCCTGTGCCTTTCAAGCCACTTTTGCTGTATTTATCTGAGCAAAGAAATCTGTCAGTACTCTTTAGAGAAGAAACAAAAGCACATGAAATCACAGGAAGTCTTCATATCTTTCGAAAATGAGAATTTCATGGCTAAATTGATATTCGAACTGTGCAGGGAGGGATTGTGTTTTCAAATGTTGTGACTACAGTGTCGCCTACTTATGCCCAAGAGGTGTTAAGACCAGAGGTACGTGCAGGAGGCCCACCCAATTCGTTCTTGCGGATAAATGTTAGAAAACTCCACTGATTAATAATTTTCTTCTATTTAATTTGGTTCGTTCTGCAGTTTCTTGCCATTTTACACATGGCCGCTATTGGTCTTGTATGTTTTCCACGTATCACAGTTTTACTGCTGTCTACGTGCTTTGCGATTTAGTAMATGCTCTGGAATTCAGCAAGCTTTAGAATACTTGTAGCTTGGAATAGTTTGGGAAGAGCTTGGTATATCATTGAGTATACTGGGTAATTGTTTATGTTGTATTTATACGACTTTGTCGTAATCGTTGGTTGTGAACACCTTTTTTATCTTAACTTCAGTTCCGAGACCTTGAACCATTCCTCTTTTCTCTGGTTTGAGATTCTGAGTGGTTGTTATTTCGTCAATTCATAATTCTTACTACATTTTTTTACTTTGCAGGGTGGAAAAGGCTTGCAAGGAACATTGGGTGTGCATTCAAAGAAGTTTTTCGGAATTCTGAATGGCATCGATGAGGAAGTGTGGGATCCAGCCACCGACACTCTAATYGACTACCAATACAGTGCTGATGATGTAGATGGAAAGTACGTCAACAAGCAAAAGCTGCGGGAGCGCTTGAGGTTGGGAAGTCAGGGTGATGATGCAAGAAGGCCATTGGTACAATCTACGTCTCWTTGCCTTTCTTTTATTTTCAACACAATTTTTCAATAAGTCGGCTCCCTATAGTCTAGGGATACCAGAAAACTTAGTGACAAGATCTGAATTACCTTCTACCAGAATTTTGCACCTCGGATAATCAGATATCTTTCCTTTAATGAGCTTTTTAATTGATGCTGTCAAATCATGTTTGTGATTCCTGACCTGGGGCTTGTACTCCCTCTCTTGGCTATCGYGCAAGTATGAGCTGTAATTTTATAGTTTGTCCGACTATYTTACTGAGAAGACCTTTTKAGAGAATAAACTGCTGTGCTATAATCAGTGTATAATTTTAAATGGCAGTGATTTCGTTCTGTGATTGCCTGTAATAGTGATAATACACATACTTCATCTTTTTTCATGTGTCTTGCAGCTCATCATTAATGACCATGCAGAATTCTCACTAGTATGTTACAAATGAAAATCTYAAAGTGTAGAAATTTGTCTCTCAGGTGGGATGTGTGACAAGACTTGTCCCACAAAAAGGCATACATCTCATTAGACATTCCATCTACCGCACTTTGGAAAGAGGTGGCCAATATGTTCTCTTGGGCTCTAGTCCGGTTCCTCAGATACAGGTATGCATCATTTTCGGATTGCTTGAACACTGTAAGTTAAAACATTCTCATTGAAGTTCCTGGTCAACTGCACGCAATTCTCATTGTCCTTTGCTCGTTTGAATTTTCTTGAACAGCAAGAGTTTGAGGGCATAGCTCGCCAGTTCGAAAACCACCCCCAGATTCGCCTAATTCTGAAATACGACGAGGCACTCTCACATGCCATTTATGCGGCATCTGATATCTTTGTGATTCCGTCCATATTCGAGCCCTGCGGTCTCACACAGGTCTGACATTCCTTGCCTCAATTTTCCTTTTCCAAAGGTTCTTTATAGGTTGGGCTTCGTGCTAGTTCGTTACAGTACAAAGCTTCGCGAAGTCTTCGCTGTCTGGGCAATGATCAGAGTGCTTCAGGGCAATGTTTCATCTAAATATCTTCTCGTTCGTCTAAAGTATTTCTCGAATCTTCAAAAGACAATCTTCCTTTTTTGATCAAGTTGAATTTAAGTAATTTATTTGTGCAAATATATAAGCAAACATTTGCAAAAATTAAAAAACAAAAAAAAGGATTAAAGCGTTATAAGAGTTAAAGGATTCTGCAAGAATGGCTAATAGATATTTGTTCTAATTTTTGCAGATGATATCGATGAGATATGGAACAATACCCGTGGTGCGGAGGACTGGTGGACTTGCAGATAGGTTTGTGCTGACCGCGGATTGAAGTTCATAGTGTGCTCTCTGATTCACTGGTTTCCTTAGAATGGGTTTTCTTCTGTTCTAGCTTTCCTCCTCTTATCAGTGTACAACAGAAAGACGGACSCGTTATAAAGACTGATTGTTATTTGCTTTTTCCACCTGCAGTGTATTTGATGTCGATGATGAGAGGAATCCTGAGGAGAAGAAGAACGGCTTTGTATTTGACGATGCAAACGAAGGGGTGAGTGCAGTTTGAAGTTTTCCAATAAAATTTGTCTTTTTTCATTGTTCATATCTGGGCTAACTGGAGAATGTAGTTCAGATTTTTACAGCACTATCCAAGTTTTTATACATATCTGTCAAATATTAATAATGACCTTCGGGTCTACACAGGCTAACACTGAAAAGTGCTTTGAGTTGATTCAAGTAGGTTGAACGACAGTCTCACCAGTAGTTCAAATTTTTGGGGAATGTTTCGCCGACTTGCTTAGACTCGTTACTTGCAATTGTAAAAGTTCCCGCTTGTAAGAGTTCTTCTGAGTTTATTCGTCCGCCAAGATGACGAGCCTTTTGACTGTTGTTTGGTGCAGAGTTTGAACTGGGGTTTGGATCGGGCGCTGGATTATTATACCCAAAGACCTGAATGGTGGCAAGATTTAGTTAAAAAGGCTATGTTAATAGACTTTAGTTGGGATGTTTCAGCTGATCAGTATGTAGATCTGTACAAGAAAATGCTCTCGAAGGTGAAGGTTTGATTTTCCGGCCTTGGGAGCGTTCCCACCAACAATTATTTATAAAGATTAGTTTGAAGGTACTTTACCCTGAAACGCTGGAGCTCGTGGCCGTGGCAGAAATGATGCATACAGCCTGAGGTCGTGCTAATGCCTCGCACTACGATTTTCAGTATGTAAAAGGCAGAATTTGTACACGTAACGGTATCTTCGTAGCGAGACTTTTGCTGAGAACCAAGAGTAAGTGAGAAGATGGCAAAACGCAGAAATAGGAAGCCAAAGTTATTGAAACAGGACACAAAACACGCATCTGGACAGAGAATTGAGAGAAGAAACACAAAATTGAGAAGACGGATAACTTGGGAGCTTGCAGAGATAGATTTAGGACTTGGCCATCATACTGAAGCAAAAGAAATAGTAAAGATGCTAACAATTGGAAAAAAAAGGTCATGCGTGGCACTCGAAAGGCATCTTCTAATGTACGAAAGTCAGAAGTACCTCAATGAGGCAATTTCCAACACCATCCAAGTAACTTCAATTCAATCAGCTTCCCAAAAGAAAATTGGATGAAGAATTCTATTCAATTGTTCTCCAGAGACTCGACCAATAGTACTTAACATCCACAACAACATGCCATTTATGCCACAAAGATCTCTTCTCGGTTCCAATATGTGTCTAACCATTCAATGATTCAAATTGTTCTTATGTAGCCACACAATTGATGTTCACGCATGGCTGCTTCTTAAAAGACAGCCACCCCTGGCTCTTGTAACATCTCAGCTTGCATGCATGCTTGCGCACTGTTGAACGAACTGCCGGAACAAACACTCGATCCACCACCACCACCACCTGATCCACAATTGCAATTGAATGGAAAGAGGACATTCCAGAATTCCCTTTTGCAATTGCAACCTCAATATACAGAAAGAAACCAAAATTACTGGCAAGGGCCAAAACAAATGGGAAAATCAACGGTCCTGAACTCTTCAGAGGCTAATTGCCAAGTCCCTCTATGWAGAATGATGTAAGAAGATCTTTACTAGAGCTGCTCCCGTYCGGAAGGAGCCCCAGACCAGTCGGTACACGTTAGGGAGGCTGATTCAGTACAGGACCCCATCCCTCAGGCGGCCATATCTGCAACACAAACCGCAKATATATAGAGAGATATAACACTCAGTACACAGCTTGGCATGGCAGATTACGACAACTTCCCAACCTCTTTGCTCCGTACAGGAAGACGTTTCAAGGGTAAAATGTAATTTAGTCCAAGGTTGCAAGTGTGCTAAGTTAGAAAGTCACGAACAGGTTCAAATTTAAAAATAAAATAAAACATTGAAGAGCTCAATTGCGATACTTATTCATGCAAGAAAAATAGTGCAATGCGTCTGTAAGGAGGTGCTTACCCTGTAAAAGACTTTGCCTTGGATTAGGGCATATGGCACTGGACCATAATGCCTTGAGTCGGTAGAATTGTAAGAATTGTCACCTTGCAACCACACATGCCCCTTGGGCACCTGCATTCAACAATATTCTAAGCACATCTTCAAAAGCAACTAAGAAAGAAAACCAGCATGACAGACTCCAAACCTAAACCAAACAGAGAGGTACCAAGGAACACAGTACATCTCAAAAGATTCCCTATTAGATTCACAGAACGTTAAATAGATTTAATCTAATAGAAATTTAAGATTCATGTTAAGTAGTACGGAGTAGTTGTCAGTATAATGGCAAATTTACGCCAAGGTCACTAACATCAGAGTGATATTTGTCCATCTAATGCGTGGTTCTTTCGTCCATTTTTCATTAAAAGTGATTGAGGGCATGGTGATTCCTTCCAGGAACACTCTGAAGCGAAACACAATCCAGACAAACAATCTGATCAGAACTGTATTCCCMGAGCTGTGACGTCTAAACAGGACAGGTAAAAAATATGTTCGGTTCAACGATCTATCACGGGAAAGACATGATTRAGGAGACGAATGTTACCGTAGCTTGACGAATATGACCTCTGCTAGAAGTGGGAAGGACAGTGACAGTATCCCCTTCTAATCCAAGAACGCGCTTACAGACCACGAGCCGTGGATTTGCTGGGGATCGGGCCATGACCACATCGCCCGRCTTAATCTTCTCAAACTTCGAGGATAGATGCTCCAGCAGCAATATGTCCCCAGAAACATTGAATGTTGGTAGCATGCTTGGCCCTAGACACTGTCGATCAGACGAACTTAAACTTTAGAATTTGAGCCAATCATAGATGCACCAGAGAAGGTCTCTCCAATCTCATTGAAGAAATTAAGCTATTTTCATTCAATCAGGAGAAGTGACAACATGACATTTGGATTCCATCTCTTGAAATTGGTGAAATTTCAAAAAATCCTTACTAGGTGCATCAGGTAAATCTGTCGACATATTGCTAAGGAACATACAACTTCCATTTGTGAGTCTCATACCTGATGCACTTCGGCAACATGGTTGGAGAAAACGTTCAAGAAACAGATGAAGCCCGCACCGCACCAGTAGCAAGACTTTGTTAACCGCACCAGCTGCAAGAGTTCACAAACGTTGGCTATCAAACTTTCTTTGCGCCCGCACAGAGCAATAAAATTAGCCGCAGTTAAGCCGCTGTCAAGGGGAGGTAGGGTTAATTCTTTTTTCCCTGTCACTTCGGTGCCCCTTCGCTCACTGCCGGATCTCCTGCATTCTCGTATGTAATTACGTGTTCGCATTCTAGTCTAATTTTGCATACAGATCGAAGGGCTTTCTTCTATTGCTGTGAGCTCAGGGTTTCAATACTTGCATACTGCCATGTTGTCATAATTGTTAAAAATGGATTATTCAATCGCCCATCGTGTGCTCAGTGTTTTTGGTGGTCAGAATTTTTTATTTCAGATAGTTATTAACCATAAAAAACAATCACAAACTGAATAAAGAAATACGCAAACATTGTAGACGATATAGAGACGACATTGCAGGCAAATTTTACAGGTGGGAACAGAGATTCAGAAACCAAGCTGTGTTCAAGGAAATTAGGGTTTCGCAGCACACTTCACTTAAGTGCTGCACTCCAATCTACTTCAAGGTGTAACACTTCATGACACAAATTCGATCTCTACAGAACAGACCCCAAATAAAAATCAGGGTGTGTCTCGAAGAGAAAAGACAAGTAGAAGCTTACACGTTTGCATTGATTCAATCTTAAATTGCTTCCTACATAACCAATTTGGGTTTAGAAAAGCGTTCAGATTCGGAACCTGGAGCAACCAGAAGACGACTAAGCACCCCAACTCCAAGCCGTTGATCCACAACCACGGCACCACACTGCCCACAGGATCGTCTTGATCTCCGTCGAGAGGTTGCAACACTTTACATTACTGCGAAGAGAGATTACCAGTACACGGATGTGAGCCCCATTTCCATGACAAACTCTGCAATTCTGCATTCGAGAGAAACCAAAAGCGGCGAAAAGGCTATCAAAAAGACGAAATTAGAACTGATGAGGTCACAACTGAATTGCCATACCTGCATCAAGCTGGCGGAGATTTGCCAACGGCAAATGGCGATCGGAGCAGCCCCTGGGCGCTCCCCAAAACCCCTGAAGAACAAGAACGGGAAGAAATCCGCGCCAAAACCCTAACGGGAACGGGTGAACGGACCAGGGTTGGGCGTGGGTTGGGTTTCGGAGGCACCAGGCGGGTAACAATATTCATTTTCAAAGGGTATCAATGGGCTTCAGAAGGTTACCAGGCGGGTAACAATATTCATTTTCAAAGGGTGTCAATGAGCTTGAAAAGGTGGTAACAATATTCATTTTCGAAGGGTATGAAAGGGCTTGAAAAGGTTACTGGTTTCACACCTTCTTCGATCTACTAAAAATTCTATGAAGATTGAGAGAAGCGAGGAGCCAATGAGTAGTCTGTATTTGTGAAGAAGGTGTGACACCCCAATCTTGTGAGCGGCGAATGAAAATGGAAAATGGACTTGCATGCAACAAAAGTTGTGCTAAAGTCACCATAGTGCAACAAAAGTAACCACTGGAGGAGCAATGCAGAGGCAAAAAGCAAGGGTGGCGAAATATTCTTCTTGTGTGAAGAATTCTCCATGTCCATTATTCACCTCTGGAGGAGAATAGTGGACGCCAAGAATTCTTCACACAAGAAGAATATTCGGCTTTGGAGAGCCAACTGAAAGCCAATTCAAACCTGACAAGTCCCCATTCATAGGAGAATTGTAAGAAGTGAAGAAGTTGTGACTACTTCTAATATACTTGAACTAAGAGAAAAAGGTATCAATAAAATTAGGAATGCTTTGTGGACATCAATATATTGATGTGAGTTTCAACTTTCAGAAATACATATCATAGTCATAGTGATATATCCAATGGTATCAACACAAACAGCTCAATTGTTGAACCATTGTTGGATATTTTTAATTCAATCATGTTGGCACTCAAGCTAGTATGTGAATAAACTGTAAAAACAATATGGTTGTTGTGTAAAGTAGAATAGTCGATTGTGGTTAAAAGCTCCATGATAGACACCTAGAATTGATCCCATCGAGGATTTCTATTCTAATAAAGGAGAATTGGGTCATAATCAATGTCTTAAGTGACAATAATGGAGTAATTAGTGACCTAACGAGGAACTTCTAGCTTTTCAATGTAAATTAATTGTAGGAAGTGAATTTTTAGGAAGACTTCCATATTAGAAAATATTGTGACTATTGGTGAGTAAGATGACTATTACAAATACACTTTTTACAAGTTTGGGGGTAATCTAGAGACTCTTTGGGGCCATGATGAATAGCACATTTCAAAAATTCATAACATATTCATACTTTGCTAAAAATATTTAAAAAAAATCATTTGTTGTTCCCATTTTTCACACTTGTCTTTACATAGGAATTTTTTTTTAATCCAGCAAAAATAAGAAGGCAAACTCCTAATTCTGACTACAACAGGTTGTTTTACCTTGTATAGTGCAAGAATCTATTACAACACTACAAAAAAGAATGACGTCATTCATGATCTTGAACTTTCTCAGAACCTCAAGTATCACAAAAAATTGATTCGGCTTATTGGAATTCTCCTATTTTGATTGGAATTGATGAAATTGCAAAAGTTATACTCATAACCACTACTACAGTACAAGCACCCAAAACTATCAATATGAAAAATTCAACATAGCTAGAAGTACCCTTTTCTAAAAATAATATTGTTTTAATATTAGCAAATGAAAATCACAGTGAATATTAACAAAATTAGATTTTTTGGATGTCCTGAGTAATTTCTATGATTTTTCAAAGTGTCAACTCCCTAAACCATTGAAACTGTTACATAGGTGAATCTTTACCTGTGATTTGCAAAAATCAATAGTAAGCCAATTAGAGTTAAGCAGGTGTCCTTCAAATGCATCAAAAATCAAAGTTAAACATTTGGAGGACACATTAACTAACGTCTAAGGACTTATTTAGTACTCCCTCCGTCCCAAAATAATCTTCTTGTTACGCAAAATGTTCTAGATTAAGTTCAAAAATAACATTTTAATTTTTTTTGAATGGTATTTAGAGTGTCATGCATTCTTGTTGCCCTCAAAAATTCAATTTTGAGTAAGTTTTTAAAATATAGTTATGGTGTTTTGAAAAATGGTTTTTTTAGCCCAATTTTATGGAGCACCGCTAGCCAATCATTCTAGCAACTTCGCACTCTATCTATGTTTTTTTTAATTTCCCTTACATCATTCCCGCACTCGCTTGTCCACATCATTGTCTTAGTTTGGCCAATACAATCATTTTCAATGGTGTTGGCTCTCGTGTTGGCTATACATGGTCCAGCAACCACTCAGAACCACCCAAAACCACCCAGGATTTGCTCTTAAGAGCCACCTAGCAGCCACTTGTAAGTCACAAGAGACACCAAGGCCCAGCAACTACAGCATAGAATGCCAAAATGGAAATTCACAGGTTGCAAGGAAATTCATTGTTTTCAACATTTTTAAACAATGTTGGCCCTTCTTTCCACATCATACCAAGAATATCATTTTGGGACAAGAAATTTTGTTCAACAAGAAGATCATTTTTGAAAGGAAGGAGTACCAATCTAAGGTACATGAATGGGAACAGGGACACTAATGGATGTTTCTACCTTACAGCCAGGTTTTTTTTTTTGGTTTTTGGACAAATAATTAGGTGGCCTTCCTTTCAAGAACTTTCAAGTTGTGTGGCTCCGTCACTTGTAGGGCTCTAACTGGAAGAGGCCAATTTAGAGTATGTAATTTTGAATATGTAATTTTTATATGCAATTTTTGTATGCAATTTTTGTATGTATTGGCTTTGTATGACAAATGAAATGAGGTTTAGGAAGCATTGTGGCATTAGTGTACAGGGCCATGATTTCTGTCTTGCATTTCTTCACTCATTTACCCTCTTTTTTTTTCTATAGGCTTGAAGCTAGCCATTTTGTTTTTGAAGAAATTGGGCATTTAATTGCCTAAAAAAAACCTTGCTTACAGCTATTAGCTGATTCTAAGTTCTCAAACTATGTCAATGATACTTTTAGAACATTCTAAATTGCACTCATGGTAATGGTATGAGATCAAGTTAAAAAAAATTAGAACCTATTTAACAACTAGGGTGGTACTTCAATTGCATGTTATTACTACAACATTACTTGTATCAAAGGTTATATGATGAATTTGAGACTGGCTTCGTTTGGGGTTGGAATAACAAGTAGAATCAAGATGATACTCAAATTTCAGTGATAGGCAATGTTTGCCTCTTTTGAGGTAATAATTTTGAGGTAATAGTGACAAACTACCAAAATTGTCAAAATCAATTAAAAAAACAAATACACATGTCATTTTTTCATTTGATGAAAAATATTTAAAATAAATTTTCAAAGAGGGTTACTAGTACTTTTTTTCTAAAAGAACTTCAAAATTTTTAATCAAAATACATCACAAGTGTTTGAAAAACCCTAAAATTGTTTCAATATTGTCATGATAGAAATAAAGTTACAACAAGAAGCACTTCTTTTTGTTCACATGTTGGTGTAAGAGAAATTCAAGTAAAAAACTTTGAAAAGAAACTCTCCTATAAAAATTCCAATAATGATGCATTCTAATGATGGAACTATTAGAACTACCAGAGAGCATTCCAAAACAATGTAGAGTGTAGACTCCAATGCTAGCAATAGATTACATGTTGGAGATTTTAGGTTGATTCTTTGTACATCTCCATCAACAACCTTGAATGAGTAGAGTTGAATGGTTAGTGTTTATCAAACATAAGTATATTCCATTGAAATCAATGATGAAAGGAATCCAAACAAAAAGAAAAAGAATTTGTATTTGACAATGCAAAACAAAGGAGTAAGTGCAATTCAAAGTTTCCAAGACATTAATTTTTTCATTGTTCATTATTGGGATATAATTTGGAACATTACTTAGTCCAAATTCTTATAACACTATCCAAGTCTTCACACATGTCTATCAAATATAAATATTTGACCCTATTGTCTACAAAAACAAAAACTTAAAAAGCATTGTTAATCAATTCAATCAATTGAACTAAAAAAAAATCTTCTAGTTTAATGAGGCAATTTCCAACACCATCAAAGCAACTTCAATTCAATGAACTTTCCAAAAGAAAATTGGATGAAGAGTTTTTTTTTCTGTTCTCCATAGGGACCAAAACTACTTAACATCTACTACATCTATCCTTTAAATGCTATTTGTTTGTTTGTTTTTTATTACATTGAGATCTCCCAGACTGTGCGTTTGCCAGTGGTGTGCTTGGTACCGTTGGAAAGTCCTCATCGAGGAGGGGTGCACAGGCTTGTTTCATGGTGTTCCGACCTACGGGGTGAAAGTTATTGAATTTTGAAGTCTTTATGAATAAAAAAAATATAGAAATTACTTTTACTTTGATTTTACCTGTGGCAACGACACAGGGCACACTACTGCCATTTATGCCACAAAGACCTCTTTTCGGTTCCTGTATGTATCTAACCAATCAATGATTCACATAGTTCTTAAGTGACACACAATTGATGTTCACGCATGGCTGCTTCTCAATAGGATGGTGCTCCAACCCACTCTAGAATATTACGTGGTAAAGAGGAAGAGCAGTCCACTTAACTAGCAGTATATTCCTCCCTTGTGAAAAAATATGTACGTTCATCTTGTAACATGTACAAATAGGACAAATCATTGTAACGTAATAACAAGGCAATACAAGGCATACCAAACGTTACGAATCACGCATCCAAATACTGGAAAAAGTACAGGTAGTCTGATCCTCCTGACTGTTATAAATACCTCATGACTGGTACAGTACATTCCTCCTCACTGGCCCAAGTGACTTCCACCGGCCGTTTCAGAAGGGGGTAGACAGCCACCCCTGGCTCTTGTAACATCTCAGCTTGCTTGTTTGCTTGCGCACTGTTGAACGAACTGCCGGAACAAACACCCGATCCACCACCACCACCACCACCACCACCTGGTCCAGCAGCTTAGCTTTTCTTCAATTCTCGGAGTCACCCACCCAGGCCAGGAAATCAACTCCCTTCATTTGCAAAAACTCTCGCCAAACCAAATTAAAGTGTGGGAAGAAGCTAGCTGTCGGCAAACTATTTGCTAGGAACCATCATAATAATACAGCTGCAGTAGGGTTCGTTGCACCAGGCATGCCTCTCATGMATCCCATGAAGTTAAAAGGTTTACAAACTGCGTGAACTAGAGGCTGGTGGCACTTCAGTATGTACAAGCAAATGACTTTCACCCACTACTGCCCTTCATATATAGTACACCAAAAAACAAGGGTAGAAAATGGACACCCTCCCCGACTTAACCTACTTACGGGTTCAGACTGACGCTCGGCACAGGGTGACAAGGGTTRGCCGCAGTGACAGCCAGGGTACTYCTCAATGCCAAGTAGAAACGGACCCAGGAAAACTGATGCACGTACGGCGTGGCCAGGAAGAGAAACAAGCCCACTTTCTGAAAGTASGTGGGAGTCGGGGTKCCGTGCGCGGCAGCAGCTCGGACCAAGTCCATGACCGAGCGCGTTTGGTACTTCGGAGGGGCGTTCATGATGACRTTGTCCACTTTGTGGGAGTAGATTTTGCCATCCTTGTCGAGCTTGTACTCCGAGGTCCCCTCGAACCGGCCTTGCGCTTCCCAAGGCACGCGTGGAATGCCACGCACGATCCACCGAACCATGATCGTCTTGTCAGACGGTTGGTACACGCGCACGATGTCCACCCAAAGGGCTTTGAAAAAGATCCGGCCGTGGAACCGCAGCGCCCAGAACAGCGTYTTGTAGTTCTCGATCCCCGCGAATGTGTTCATGGGGTCACTGAATGTGATGTCTTCCCTGTGGACACGATAAAAAAATACATTCTCAGTATGWGAGCAAATTGATTACCAGTGTCTAGATGCAAGAAATGAATTAATACCCGCATCGATACACTATCTTACGGGAGATCTTTTAGCTGCRGGTAGGCCATGAAATAGGCCACACTGCACTACTAGCTTCTCCAGATCTGCCCCTCCTCTCTAGTCGAATCATCAACAAACGGCATGATTATTTAAGGGGTGACACTCACAAGCTGCCATAAGCGCCACATGTAGCCACTCCATGAGTGGAATATTAATTCATTTTAAAACGTGGAATTCGAAGATGTCTCCAATATGTGAGCTTCTACTTTTGAAGWGGGTCTCCACTGCTTTCCATGCACTAACAAAATCTGAGGGCCGGGGAATTCTTAATGACATCTGGGATACTCGAAGTCGAGTAGATGTCACTGACAAGTCAATATGAAATTTGCAATAGCTGAAGAGTCAGAGCTTACGCAAGGATTCACTCACGACTCAAAGTAGCTGACTGCGTCCCCTACCTTGCCATGATAGGCTGAAAATGATCATTGCATTTCTCCTTGACAAATTTTAGTTACTTCAGGCAGAAATAGAACAGAGGTTGTCCATGAATACTACTACATTGGAGTTTAAAAAGAAGCGTATACCTGTAGATGTCGTAGTTCAGGTCTTTGTAGAATAGGGCGGGAAGCTCGTCTCTGAGGCTGCGGATAGCCGAGCCACAGTTCACGTGGAAGTTATCTTGCCCGGGGCTCTCTTGCTTCTGCTTTGAAGGAGGYGGAACACTATCCTCTAATTTGGTCTGAACTGCCAACAACAACTCCAACCTCTTCTCGATCTCCTTCATCCCTACGACCACCTCTTGCTCCCTCAACAAAGCGGAAGGGGTACCCCCAGTTTGTTGGAGGCGAGGTCCRTGACACTGCCCCAAGTTGAGCGTGCCAATCGAAACTCCCTGCTCACGCATCACCCAAAAGAAGAGTTTAATCATTCAGTCGGAATGCATGAAATTTGACGTACATAACAGAGACTGATTCACAAATATTCATAAAATCATGTGAGCAACTGATGGACTGAGAACCTGTGCCAGCAGTGCAAAAACTAAGCAACCTAGTGCCCCCTCTACATACTAAACGAATTCATATGCTCAAACTTAACCCCTGAAGGCCCTTTCACTCAGAGTGAGCTTCGTCTTTTTTACAAAATTTTAGAGTCAACCATGTGGGGACTTTCTTTTGTTCAATTTTATTTATATTTTGACCAACACACGCAATGTTATTCACTGATTCTGGTGATATCGAATTCGGCTCTGTCTGAATCCTATGCTTTTCACGATTTGATTAAAACCGTGAAATCTTCGTCCTTTAGGGGGAAGGAATGCATAYCATATCCTCCATAATGAAGTTCAGAACCGCACACAATGCAAATGCACCCACCTGATTTTCTCTCCATTTCCCTGGATCCACAAAGCCGCCACTAGTTCGCTCCGCTGTCTCCGCGGTTGCCCTGATAACGTTCCAATACATAGAAGATTATAATCCATCTCCTCAAAGTCGAAACATACATAAAGCAAAACTACTCATAAACTTCCAGAATTCCACCATTGAGGAGWATTTCCCATGCTAGACCATGGTGTTTGAAAATAAAGACCCAAATTCGAGATCATGGTGGATAATTTACAGAACCCCATGTGGGCCTATGGGATCCATGAATCAATATTTCTCAAATGTCATTCTGCAGACGAGGTTCGCACGGCCACAGGGCAAACCCTATATACCGAATCTGGACATAATCTCTGTGAAGTGAACGAAGTATTAAACTTCTAGATTTAGAAACCCTTTCTCAGCCATTCTGATAAGTGGAATGAACGGTGGCCGACTGACCTGGTATTCCCAAACCTCGGACGACAATTTTCAAACCCTGCCAGGGAAACAGAGTTGGAGCTCGACATCGTCGTAGCCGCAAGGGCCACACCAAGCGCTGTATGTGCCACCATGATTGCTATCAAAGTTTGCCAAACAAACCACCTGCTCGGAGCCAAATCCAACCTCCAATCTTCAGTTCAGCTGAAAATCGATACCACAACAACGCCACACACAGAAAAGAAGTTCTTCCACCATAGCCATTCAAATTCACTTCAATCCCTGTAACCCTATCTTCACCAAAACTCCGAGGTCATACACCACTCGACTTCACGACTTCCAAATCTCAACCTAGCCCCAATCTCAGCCGAAATTCACATCTCAGCACTATCGATATCACCTACCAACACTTCTCAACACCAAAACATATTCAAATTGAGCACGAAATCCCCTGCTAAGGCAACACGAAACGGGTGGAAAAAAACATCCAGAGAATCACCAGAACCGAGAATTCACCATAATAAAGTTCAAAGCAACCCCGTGTAGAAAGTACCTGAGAATTACGCTCTGTCCAACACAAGCTTGGTCCGAAACGTCCGCAAATTCAATTCTCACTATCGAAATCCTCAGCACAAAGGTAAGGTTGCACCAATTTCAAACAGTGTGCAAAGTGCGCTGTATTTCAAAACCCAACTACAACACTGCGACTGAGAGCTTGAGAAGCGGCTCAATGGGAGCAGAAGTCGCGATATTTGCGAGCGTGGTTAGTATTTGSTGTGTGTCTKYCCATGGCCGGGCACGAAGATTGGCGAAGCAATGAGAGCCAGGAGGACAAGCGCACTGCCCATTCACAAGTGCGGGTGGCGGTTCTGTGCGGAATGGTGGCGCTGATGATGAGGATTGCGTGAAGTTTGGGCGAATGGGAATTCACCTACGTGGAGAGGTGACTGTTCTGGGGATGGGATTTCACGTGGAATCGTCGTGTCGATGGAGGCTCCCGCGCTTCGAAGCTTCGTTTCAAAAAGGCTGGCTTGGAATAGGTGGAAGCTTTTTCGTTAAGATTAGAGCATCAAGTGGTAGATTCTTTAGAGGAAGATTCTTGGGGGAGAATGTTCGCTGTGGATACATTTTTGTTCCTTTTGGGTGATGTTCTTCCGAAGTGGTCGCCCTATCTTTGATACTTAGGGCAGTTTGTATTTTAATCCTTTAGCCCTTGAATCTTCTTGAATCCTTATACATTTTGGATGATATATTTGTACAAATGTATTCTTTTTTCTTATCATTTTTTAATTGCATTGTAAATGCATATGTTTAAGATATGTTGTTTGTTTGTTTTGTTTGTTATGTTGAGGTCTCTTGGACCATGCGTCCCCTAGTGGCGTCCTTGATACTGTCAAGAAGCTCTTGGCAAAGAGGGGTGCACTAGCTTTGTTTCATGCCATTTGGACCAATAGAGTGAAAGTTATAGATTTTTGAGTTATTTTTTGGGTTTGAAAAAATTTAAAAATACTTTTACTTTCATTTTGATTGTAGCAATAGCACAAGGTATACTTAGTATTGAAAATGGAAATTTTGAGCGACTTTTGACAAATTAAAAATTGGCATTGGGACTTTAGGGGTTTATTAGATGAAACATTGATTAGATCATAGTTCACATAGGAACTTTGGAACACTTAGGGTTAGTTGTCTAATGACTAACCAAACTATTCAAGTAATGTAGACTCCAAAAATACTAGGGCGCAAATACATCAAGGGTAGTCACACCTTCCTCACCTCAATTTCAATTCTTAAAGAATGGAAGCGTGCACTTTCTTGTTGGTTGTTTTGTAGTTTGCATAGGTCTCATTTTTCAAGAAATGAGAGCGGACATTCTTCTCCTCCGTAAGTGAAGAAAAGGAGTGAAGAAATTTCCTTGAAGAATTTTTGATCTTGTGTTTGATAGTTTCATCCCCTTGCTTTTGTACTTTCACCCCTTAGCCAATGTCATCCTTTTTTGTTGTTGCTCATTTCACCATCTTCACCAACTTGTAAGTAAATCCATTGCTTTTGTACATTCACCCTTTTGTCGTTGTTATCTTTGTTGTTGTTGCTATGTAAAGCTATATTTTGGTAGAGAGGAAATTAGGTAATGAACAATTGCATGATGTTGTATTCAAAGCAAGTCAATCCATTGATGAGACAAAACTACATTGTATGGCAATCTCCTTGAGCTTTTAGGCTATCCAAGGTTCTTTAGTCGATAACATGCTAAATTGATTTCAGGCTAAAAGATGCAAACAAGAATTATATGATTAATTATTTTCTCATGTTTTCAAGTCTTTGCAAATTCTTGGAGAATGAGAAAAATTTCAGGTATCAACAATTGCCTCAAAGATTTTTTTTTCAATATTAATTTAGATGACTAGTTCTTCTTGTATGTTTCAAGTATATATCTTATGGACCATGTTTTCTATTTTGTGTTTACAATGAAGTCTAATTAAAAAGTTTGAGGTAATTAAACACTTTGAATGGCTTACAATTGTAGGACATATATAGTTGCATTTATAGTAAAATAATAGCTCGATTTTGGAATTTAAATTTTTTCTTAAATCAACGGTATTTTAGAATGTAAGAAGGTTTATTGATTTTATAAATAAATAATATATTAATTTTACCATAGGAGAATCTAAAAAGAAACTTGGCATAATGCTTTGCTCTTCTAATATTTTTTCTCAATGACCAATAAAACCACCATCTTATACATGTGTAAAAAATAATTATCATTAAAGAAACTCTCTCATATAAGGGATTAAAATATTCTATGGTATAAAGTTATCACATGCATATTAAGTCAAATGAAATATAATCTAAGAGATAATATTACATGCTTTTTGAGGCTCAGGGAGGGCTGCAAGTTTCTTGCTGCGTTCCCACAACACTGCAGGAGCAGCTTCGACTGCCACGTCAGATTTTTTTTTTTTGTAAAAAAAAATACTTTTTTTTACATCTCATGACCCAATTATTTTTTTTTTTTGGTAATTATTTTTCTGACAGCAGCTAGCTATTCCATCACTGCATTGAGAACAGCAAGGGGAACAGGCCTGAAATGGCCCTCTAGAGTCCTCATTTCTCATCTAATGCATACACATTTCAAGGATGGAGGTGTGGGGGTATGTTTCAATTGGGATAGAGAACAACATGCCCAAAATGCTGAAAATTAATACACTATATGAAGCTAAACTTCATATATCCTACAATAGTAAGAAAAATTGATTTGACTAGAACTTATTCCCAAATATACCAAAGTACTCTAACACACTACATGGAAGTAAACTTCATGTACTACAATCATAAAACAAATCATTTGACTAGAGCTTGACCCCGAAAGGACCAAGTTGTGTTTTTTTAGAAATCTTGCCATTTTTCCATTTGGGATACCTCACTATAAATGGAGTTTTTATTTTTTGCTTTGAAATTTTCACAAAACATGTGAAAAAAAAATATCTTTAAGGATAAACAATTTTCATAACTATTGGTTATATGATTGAAAAAGTTATTGTATGATATTTAGTTTTGTTTATCAGTTGGGCGACCCCATCAAATAAAAAGAAAATCACTTTATTCGTAAACAAAAATTTGAAATTGGTTTTCTAGATTTATATAGTATATACACGGAAAGCTTAGAATCATTCCATATGATTAAGGAGATGAAAGTTATGAGGAGTTTTAGTTTGCAAACAAATATGGATTCCATCTCTAAAATAAACTTTGAAGTCTTTTATAGTTTTATTTAACTCAATTTTCAATAATATTTGAAAAAATAAAACTATAGCATTTAAATTTCTTGTTATAACATTGCAACCATTGAAATTGGCATTTTTCAATTCCATCATAACAAAATTCTTAACAATTTTAATTTTAATAATTCTTTAGTTTTTTCAACTTACTATTTTTTCCTGTATGTTAAACAATTCAAATGATCTGAAATTTTGCAAGCATGTAGCCAACTTGACTTCAAGAATAAGTCCAAAGAAAGTATAAGACCAGTTCCATTCATAGAACCATAAGAAGTATTATTACAAAGTTTTTTAAATGAATAGTGAATTGAAATTGTATAAATTCTACATGACTGTATGTTATATCAAAGAAGTATAAGACAAGTTCCATTCATAAAAACATGAGAAATATTCTTTTGTGTAGTACACATGGTGCAATTTTTTAAGCATGTGTTATACGTGATAACTATATTATTTCAATACATTTTTCACATAACAACGATATGAACCCTCCATTGAAGTAAGTAATAAGAAAAAAATAGTAAATCATATATCTTTGTAAAGATGGGACAGTGGTCAACCTTCTTGAGTCCAAAACTAAGAGCATCTTTCCATAACCTTGTAAACTAAGCACACCAAAATCAATTTGAGGGGTTTGAGTATTCTCAAAAAATTTATAATGGTAACCATAAATTTGGACAATACTCTCAAAGTTCTAATTTCAAGTTCTAATTCTATTTGAATAGAAAGATTCTATTTTGATTTAGATGGATTGGAGTAGAGATGCTCTAATATTTCCACCATATATAATTTTGGTGACTATTAGCTACTACATGGGCCGTTAGCATAGTGGTCTTGGGATTCCCATCCTTAATCATGTTTCCAAAGGGCATAATGTATGTATTCCCCAAATAGACACATGTTGTTCTTTGACACCTAAATATACACTTGAATGAACATTCCTATAACTCAAAATTATTACAAATTCTCAAGAGCAACCAATGAGAGGCAAATAGTTTTCCAAAGCAACCTATGAGAATTGAAACAATTCATATTCCAAGGATGTCYATTTAAAGTGAGTCTTGTGCTATACTCCATGTGTCTCAAACTAAGTCCCTATGATACTCCTATAATTTTAGTGAAACCATAGATTCAGTAGAAAGAATGAGGAAGTATATAAGGTACCTTATGTTCTCAACTTTTACCCTTAAATGCCAACAAAGACATTTTTGTCCAAAGGATGACAAGAATCCTTCTAATAGGACAAATATGCAACTATTCATCCTTGAAAATTTTGTTGTTTAAAGAGGAGGTCTTAGGTCTTCTACAATAAGCCAATTATTCACACGATAACCAAAGGGATGTTTTACAGTCACCAACCTTCACCAACCTGTCCTTCAAGGGTTAAAAATTTGTAAAATATTATTTGAGTGCCAAAAAATTACAAAACAACTTGTAGTGGAATTTTCTTGAGTTTACGAATAATCTCATACAATGTTTTTTGTCATTTGGTCACCGAGATAAAAGTATTGCTTCTGGGTGCTACATACCTTAGAATTATCAACCCTGTCGAGGTGCAAACTAGTGTAACCTCACATTCCCTGTGCATTCTGAGAATACTTCCAAATGTCAAGATGTACACGTAACAGAAAGCTATGTCCTGTCGATGCACATAAGCGAATCCTCCAAAGCTTCTGTAACATAAAAATTATCAGCCTGAGTATGCCTGCMTACACTATTGCCCGATCTGTTGGTGCCACAGTACAGTACAGAGAAATTACATTCATGCGGAGTACGAAGTGCTTACGTGATTCTGTTTGTAAGCTTGTTCCCAGTTCCACCGCTTTTGTTTGGCATCTTCAGTTTGCTACATGTGGATTCAAGCGAACAATACCCAGCTAACTAAGCAATTCCACACAAATGCACTGGCAGACACATGCAACTCGATGTCCAGTGTCCTTCAAGAGAATCAAAACCACAATTAAAAAATAAACGTAATTTATTCGTCATTACCCAAGGTCAGAAGTCTCTGCTCCGTGACTACCAAAAACAGAGCGTAACTCAAAAACAAAGAAAGCAGTGCTYTTTGCTGCAGAATTTAAAGCCATGGTCCTCAAACTAGCAAAATTGAGATTCGCGCCTGCAGCAGACGTCTACTCGTAGAGCCACTTCTCGTCGTTCTTGGTGTAGCTCACGAGCTCCTCGGGCTTGAACCACAAGCCGATTTCGTTGACAGCCGTCTCCGGGCCATCACTGCCGTGGATGATGTTCCTGGACACTTGCACACACAGGTCTCCACGAATAGTTCCTGGCTCGGATGCTTGTGGGCTGGTGGCACCGATCAGCTTGCGCCCGTATTTAATCACTCCTTGTCCTTCCCAGACCTGGAGAAGAGTAGTATTCTCACATCAGAAACTCTCAATATGTGCAACCAACACTTAGCAGGACAACTTAAGCACATACTAGGACACACTGGGATGCTTTTGAATTAGCTTTAAATTTTGAGGGAGGGAACTTTCAACTGAGTAATAAACAGAACTTTAATAAATTTAACCTGTTCCACAACCTTTTAGACTACAGAACAATGAGCATCCTGGGCAGGTCTCCACATGATCACTATGACCATATGGACACCTCCCTATGAACAAGTCTCGTTATGATGCTGTCTAGAAATCCTTCAAACGTCTAATTTTTCTGAAGTTCCTTCTAGTAAAAGATCAATTACGTTGGCCACCACTGCACCAGAACTCGAGAATTTACGCAAGAATTCAATTCTTAACTGAGAGACATGAACAGGGTTTCGGGTAACATTAGACTCTTCTGGAACCCTTACACAGCATCATAAGGGCTATCATGGAGATTGGGAGGCCTCGGTATGCCTGTGACCATAAGGAGCCTTGCCCATAAGAGATTCTTCCTAGTACAAGTCACTTACCATGGCGACCACTGGGCCGGAACTCAAGAAGTCACACAAGCCATTGAAGAAGGGACGCGAGCTCAAGTCATCGTAGTGCTGGGCGGCGAACTCCTTGGTTGGGACAATAAGCTTGATGGCGACCAACTTGTAACCCTTGCGTTCAAAGCGGCCAACAATCTCCGAAACCTGTCAACAGATGGGATGGAGTATGTGAGAAGCGAAGTCCGAAGGTTCAAATAGAAGGCTAAATGAATAACCAGCGAATCCATCACGATGCATACACATCAACAGTTTGCTAGGCCGTCTTACCAGGCCTCTTTGGACGCCGTCCGGCTTGATTGCAATGAAAGTACGCTCGAGCTGGACAATGATAAAGACCGGTATTAATAAATAAGGTGAAACATTGGCAAATTGCCTAAACAGATAGTTTAGCTGTAATCACAATCAAATGGGCTCAAAAATAAGATTAATTTTGATGAGCACATAAAAGCGAGCCTTACTTCAGCAGCCTCGACTGTTGGGTCCTGGGCCATGTAAACTGCACAACAGAATTTACTGTAGTAAGTACCATACCGGCAGCAAAAAACACCCAATGTTACTATAAACTACAAAGAAGTAAACAGTAACGTAATGTCAAAGTCTAAGTTTTGAAGATCATCATGTCATTTCAACATTGACTAGTCAGAAGAAGATTATAACCCAAAACACTTCTGCTCAATGTGATGCTAGGAGAATGTTATAAAACGTAACCCTCTGCTCTGTCTAAGTTCATATCCAAAAGAAGAGATACGGTATGCTCAAGATGAAACGACTTGGCATTATATCCAAACAATCTTCTCAAGCTTCCTGGCTCGCGAATGTTATCTAGTTTTTCACAAATCTAAAGTATATGGTCAGGACGAGTACCTGCTGCTGGCAAAAACGCAGCAGCTGGGAACCACCTGCTGTAGCCACTTAATTAAAATAATTAATAATTAATTAAAATAATTAATTATTAATTAAAATAATTAATTAATTAGTATTATCTGACGTGGCAGTCTCTGTGCCACGTCAGACTGCCTACATGGCAGAGTTCCCAAAGTTCCCAATGTATTCCCATAGTCTAGGAACTTGCAGTCTTCTAGACGGTCCAAAAAACATCTAATGGGCTTGTCAAGAATGGGTACATGGGCCTTCATCYTGTGTAAAATAATAATCTTTTACCCTAACAGGCACCAAATTGTTTTTTTTCCATGTACTTGAGGCAATGGAGAAAGTGATAATTAATGGGGTGACGAAGCTATTTACATCCATGTAATTGGATGAAACTTACAACGTAAGGATGAAATTTTATTTACTCATCCAAAATAGAGTGATACTATTGTAAGATTTGGTAGCTTTTTGTGATTTCATCCAATGGAAAAGGAAGAAAATCTYATTAAATATCCCCTGTAAAAAATTGTAACACTTTAATTTGAGTGAAAATTTTCTCAAAAAATTCCCTAGTAGAGACATTGAGGTGTTTGATGCATGATTTTCATGGAAATAGTGGAAATAATGTATGCACATATTCATCTTAGAACCTAAATTTTTTGGATGATAAACTTGTTGATATGATCATACTTTCAAAATCAAATCCATGTTTTATGATACAGCCTCCGTTTTGAAATAAATTTGGGTGTTCTTGGAAATGGCTAGATTAGTGCGTGAGTTGTTCCTATTTTCAAAAGATTGTATAGTTATTGTAGCTTCTACTAAGTCCCATTAGTTGTGAAAGGATGGATGTCAACAATGAAGCAGAGATTGAAAACAAGCGGTGAAATTGAATTTTTTTGTCTTTTTTCACTTGAAGAAACTTGCGTTTTTGGTAACATGCCCGGGTTTTTTGGAACGTATTTTTGTAGTATCTACGTTGACATTGTGAACATAAAAACAACTAGATGTCAATAGAAATGTCAAAGAATCCATTCCAAAAAGTCGGGCTTGGCACCATAAATGTGGATTTCTTCTAGTATTTTGAACTACTCCAGTAGTATTAATTTTTATCATTCTCTCAGCAATGTTGTTGCAGTGATGTCCATAGACATCTTTTCTATTCAATTTTAACTATGTCTTGTGATTCAACTCCAAAAACATTTCAACAATGGATTTGTTAGTAGCAGTTTTTGTAAAGTTGTGGGTTGAATTCTTCACCTTTGGTTGGTTAGAGGTTGCATTTTGATTCTAATTGCAATGATCAAATTGTTGTATAGTCTTAGGAGCGTGGCACTTGCGGATTTTTCTGCTTCGAGGAACTCGAACTAACTTCAATTGCCATCAATCAAATTGTGGAGAACCAATTTTGAATTTAATTTGGAACAAGTATATTTAGAACCCCTAGATTTATTTGGGGACGGAAGGAGTAATTGACAAGCATGATGTCATTTGATGCATGCCTATATTTATTATGTCTATGTCTCTATTGGTGGCTTGTTTGGTACCTTTATTTCTT
>VACF01000315.1:0-74944 GCA_006891605.1 Pleurozium schreberi | reverse complement strand
GATTTTACTAAGGTTTCATATCCCCCGGATGTGTAAAGAGATCCTCTTGATGAGATTGTCTCGCCAAACCTTCAAGACATCAAGGTGATCATGTCATCCCTAAAAAATGAATTTTGGTTTTGAACGCTTACTGCTGAAGAGGTAACTTGCAGGCAGTGAGATGGAGTTTAAGAAGAGATTTGTCCATTCATTTTTTACCGACGGAATGGGTGGTCATGAAGAGTAGTTGGCCAGCTGGGAAGTTCATTGCAGTAGCGGACACTCTATTGAAAGACACAAACCTCTTAAGCTGCAGAAGCCATCTCATGCTCAGAACTTGAGTGTGTTAGCCAGTTGATGCCTTATAACTTTTCCCAGCTAATTACAACCTACGCCATGGGAGAATTCAACACATGGCCAGGTTCATAAGAAGCTGCATAGTTTCTTTAATTTTGAACCTCGTCATCATTGACACCAGAGTACCAGACAGGTCTTTTTTCCTTCATGGTAAAGTCATCATGGCCCTATTTCCAGARTGATAGAAATGATAGTGCCAGCTCAAGGTACACTATGATCACTGTCGGGTCTGTTTGGTACCTAACAGAATTTGTCTATAGGGTGTGCCAACGGACATGTTGACACTAAAAGCTTTTGCTTTTGATTGGTGAAGCTGCATCCTTGAGGTGAGTGAACAGAAGAAATCGACCAGAATTAGTTTCGGGGAGAAATCGAAGATTACCGGTACACCGATCTAATATCAAGCTTAGAAAACATCAATTGAAGAGAAATTAGAATATTGAATGGAGTTTTTCCAAAACTCCCAGAAGCAAAGAAACAAAAAGGGGGAACATGATGAAAAAATGCATACCAACACCCGCAAAGTCACAAACTCAATTAGGCCCTTCAATGTGTTGCATAATTTTAGATTGACCCCTACTGACACAGGGTTGCTACCCCTATTTTTTGACGTAAAAAAGGGTATCTCTACTAGATCGCAGATTCACATTCTTTCAGAACATAGATCAAAGAAAGCTCACGGGATCTTTGCAATACAATTAGTTCACATACTTGAAATCAAGCAAGACATACAAAGTGTCTCATTGTCGTCCATGTTGCACTCATACAAGGTTCAGGGGCTGGTCTAACATTTAGAGCATGATAAGCAGAGGCTAGTTCTGTTACTATTTTGATGACAAAGGTCCAAGCTGACGCAACACAGACTGTTGTATCCTCAAAGAAAGTACTCATCCTTGAAAGAACATAATGATGGATTTCCAACTCTAAAAAAACAGAGGGACCCTTGATACCAATTTCTAAGCCTACACGTAAATTAATCCTACACATAAAAGAAACAGCTATTACGTGAGGAAAATACATGGAATCGTGCAGAAAACTTTGTCCAACGCAACTAATCACAGTAGACAATTACTGCTTATCAATATTGTCTCTGAATAAAACGCAAGATGAATAATTACCCACCGATTGCGGAGAACAGGACCGTCAAGCTTTGGGGCGACCTTGGTCCGATGTTAAAATTTTATCTATTGTGGTCCGAACGTTGTTCGCAACCTTACCCAAATTGTTTACAACAGCAGAGGCCACCAATCTAGACGTGCGAAAGAACCTGGTTGCAAACTCGTCAGGGGACAAGCCTCCTCCTCCGCTCATGCCGCCGCCTATAGAGGATGGTGGCCTTGGCATTACGTTAGGCCCATCTTCTCTAGCTGGTCGATCCTGCACCGTTTTGAATTACAGCGTCTAGTCAGAATTATCAGTTCTAATTCCAAATATTGAACATTACCTATGAACGCCGTTGTTAGCTACGAGGGATGGTCATCTTCAAAGTGGACCAACCAACACTCCTTAATCGTTAATTAGATCTATGATATCCTTGCTGGTACTGGAAGAATAAAATGGAATCAGAACTTCTCCTGACAAAGCG
This sequence comes from Pleurozium schreberi, assembly GCA_006891605.1. Classification (NCBI taxonomy): domain Eukaryota; kingdom Viridiplantae; phylum Streptophyta; class Bryopsida; order Hypnales; family Hylocomiaceae; genus Pleurozium; species Pleurozium schreberi. Next base: position 73,023 of record VACF01000315.1, on the reverse strand, counting down.
CGGTTCAAATTCAAAAGTATTGCAACATGCCTGCTTTCACAYGTGATGCAAAACTTGGAAATATTGAACAGACAATCTCGATATTACTTGTCACCTATGAGAGAATGCGCAAGACTCAAACCCTAAGCTCTGCATCTCACGTACCAGGGGCTTAGGAGGCGCAGAATTCGCTGAAGGAGATGATGTCTCGGCGGGAACAGCATAATTCGCTGAAGGAGATGATGTCTCGGCGGGAACAGCATGCCTGGTCGGCTTTTGATCAGCAAGAAACTCCAGGCCCACGCAATACGGAAGCTCGATGGGCCCGTCGACGATCGGCTGCGTCGTTTGATTGGAGCTCACTTCCTTGTGAGCACTATACCCTATGCAAGCATACTTGAAATCTCTGAAATTCCGAGAGTTTTTAGCCACTTCGCTGTCCAGATCATTGTGGACCATGAAGACTTCCGGTTCACTGCTCCGGCTGAGGCCCAGACAGACGGGATTCCGCCCATGTTCACGCATTATACTCGAGTATAACAAACATCCTCTACAACTCCTGATGGTTTGCGAAATCTCRGTCTTTTCCGGTGACCCTGCCCCTGACGAGCTCGCCTCCGCGGCTTCGCTAGCCATCTCCAAACCGAACCCCAGCTTCGAAACCCTAACTCCTACACCTCAAGAATTAGGTCAACTTCAGTCTGCCATTCAGAATTTCCCCAAACGTACAATCCGAACTCGATTTTCGCGCCCAAACGTAATCTCTTCCCCGAAGCATCAAAATTCGCCAAAGACAGACACTCTTCGCTACGCCTTCCTCTAAACCTTAAATAAAATTACCAAAAACGCTTCAACGCCAAAAACGTCACCGTCTCCACTGAGAATCAGAACTCGACGAAACACACAAAATTAGGTCAAATTCCTCCGGAGTCGAAAAAGCGCCAAACAGTACATGGGTTGTTTTTAAGATTAGATCGAGAAAGAAAAAAAGCCAACGCAAACAGCATAAGCGCTTCAAATGCTTCAGAATTTTGGGCATCCAAATGAAAAACCTAAGTGCGTTCCCACACTGGATTGTGCCTAAGCTTCCGTCCACATTGACTTCCACCGGGATTCTTTGAGAATTGTTTTCAAAAGTGCAATTGCGAATGCACCGAGGGCATTGCGAAATCGTGTGGGACCTAAATAAAATGACCGGGGCGCCCTCATCGAACCCTTGCGAAGCTACGTATTGTGGACGTGAGGAGAAGGTCAGTGTTGAAGTGATGGAATGGTACCGGCTTCACCGGTGACTTAACCGGCTGTATTCGGGGGSCCAGGGGTTTCCAATGCTGACGAGGTGGACGGAGGTCAGAGGGTGACTGGGAAATGGGTAAAATCTGATTATGGTACGTCCGCAGCAGGGATTTCAAAGCACGGGGCGGTACTTTAGCGCTAAGTCAGTCAAGCAGCGACGACAACGGTACACTAATAAGGTAGGCAAGCCTATTACCACCCGGATTTGCAATTTCACTATCTTGGGGTCAACTCCAAAAGGGGGACATTTTTTTGTAGAGGTGTGTGCTGGTTTCATGAGTCAAACCCAAGTAGAATTATAATTTTTTGATCAAAATTGTAATTTCTGTGAATTTTTGAAGTGTTCACTAGTGTTTTTTTGTTGGACTAGTGTCCCCCTTATTGGCCTCATTGTACAGGCTAGGTTTTGGAGGGACGAACTAGTAGAGGTCAGAACTTTGACAATGTGGCAAAATTTCGCCAGAAAAAAAAACATTACTCACCCCTGAAATTATAAAACTGTCTCTAGTCTAGGATCATATACAATCCATCAACAACCAATAACCACCCAGGGTTGTCATATCGGACGGGTCGGAGTGATCGGACGGGATGGACGGACGGGCAAACCGGACCGGACAAGCAGATGGTCCGGACAGCCCGAACGCTTACCATTTCTGAAAAAATGCTAAAAGTTGTGAATTCCACGTTGGGAGTCCATGCTGGAAATCCAAGCGCGGACGGGTCCTCGGAGGCGCAGACCGGTCTGTCGGGGCGCAAACGTCATTGCTACAGCAAGAACGTCAGTGCGCGGACGGGTAGTAAGGGCGCGGACGGGGAGAGGTAGGGCGCGGACGCGAAGAGACAAGGCGCGTACGTCAGGGCGCGGACGTCTGGGTGGGGACTAAAAGGCGGGGACATCCCACTCTTCTACCAAAGTGTGAGGGGAAGTCCAATTTGAGTGGTCATGGGATTCTAACTCTTTATCATGAAGAGGGGGAACCCATTAATGCAAGCAATCCTTCATTAAAGTTCAAACTTGTACCCTATGTTATTCTAAATTTCTAATGGGGATACCAAAAGGGTTTGGGATTGAAATGAAATACAAGTAAATTTATTTGGGAATTGAAGTTCAACGGTATTCTTTTGGAATGGAGATACCAAAGCGGGTTGGAATTGAAATGAAATAGTGGTCAAGTTATTTGGAATTCAATCATTCAAGTAGAATTTTTTATTTGTGCAATAGGATGCTAGAAGGGTTTGGGATTGGGATGAAATACAAGTAAATTTATTTGGGAATTGAAGTTCCACGGTATTCTTTTGGAATGGGGATACCAAAGCGGGTTGGAATTGAAATGAAATAGTGGTCAAGTTATTTGGATTTCAATTATTCAAGTAGAATGTTTTATCTGCACAATGGGATGCTAGAAAGGTTTGGGATTGAGATGAAATACAAATAAATTTATTTGGAAATTGAAGTTCAACGGTATTCTTTTGGAATGGGGTTACTAAAGCGGGTTGGAATTGAAATGAAATAGTGATTAAGTTTTTTTGAATTCAATCATTCAAGTAGAATTTTTTATTTGTGCAATGGGATGCTAGAAGGGTTAGGGTTTTAGGGTTTAGGGTTTAGGGTTTAGGGCTTAGCGTAGTACTACTTCAGATATTAAGTTTCTGAGTCCGCGTGTTCAAGCTTGAGTTCAAATTTGGCTTGGAGGAAGTTCAATATTGTCACTTGGATAAGTTTCGACATATATGCCGAGGTCAGGGGGCAGACGAGTTGTGAGGGCGCGGACGCCATTGCTAGGGCGTAGACGCGAAGAGACAAGGCGTGGACGTCAGGGCGCAAACGCCATTGCTAGGGCGCGGACGCGAAGAGACAAGGCGAGGACGTCTGGGCGGGGACGAAAAGGCGGGGACATCCCACTCTTCCACCAAAGTGTGAGGCGCAAGTCCAATTTGAGTGGTCATGGGATTCTAACTCTTTATCATGAAGGGGAACCCATTAATGCAAGCAATCCTTCATTAAAGTTCAGGAAATATCTTGAAGTCAATGGTTGCATTAAGAGGTCCAACCACTTTTTGAGTTCAAAAACAATGTATGGAAGCATGGTGCTTCCTTTTGGGGGTGGGACTTCTCTTTCTTATCTTTTCCAAGCACTTGAGAACAATAATTCACTTCAAAAGAAAGGAGATTTTAGAACTTGAAAATTAGCTTGTATATTGTAAAAAAGAAAATTGAAAATAAACTTTAGAAGTTTTTGGATAAATTAGACAAGGGAAATTTTAGATAAGATAATGTCTTAGACAAGGTAAATTTTTAGACAAGGTAATTACTATAGACAAGGTAATTACTATAGGCAAGGTAAATTTTAGACAAGGTAATTACAATAGACAAGGTAAATGTTTTTTAAAAATTGAAGTTGAAGGATGCATTTTTGAGTCCTCTAAATAGAATCTAATAGGGCTTAGAGTTGAAAGAAGAAATCAATCACGTCTTATATTTTGTGTAGTTCTAGTTGAATGGGCTTGTTTTGGGTAAGGGGGCTACAAGGGTTTGGAAACTGAAATTCACATATTGCAATGTATGAAAGTGAAGTTTTAGGATTAATTATTGGAAAGAGAGGCTACAAGAGTTTGGAATAGAAACAAAATGCATGCTCTAGTGTTTTTGAAGCAATTTCAAAGGTTCAGCCTTGTTACTGTATGCTTCAAGGTTTTTGATTTGAAATCAAATAGATTTTATGTTTTGTTTAGTTATAGTTGAAGGCTTTATGGTGTTGATAAATTGTTTCTCCAAGTATTTAAAATTCAAATCAAATTCAAGTTAAATGTTATGTGCTTGTACTTCAAGGGCTTGAAGTTGAAGTAAGTATTATAAGGGTTTGGAAATCCCTTAAAATACAAGTTAAAACTTTAGGGTTCTACTTCATGGTTTAATTTTTGTTAATGAAAAATACAAAGATTGACGGATTGAGAATTCAAATCAGATACAACTATACAAGTTATTTTATATTTGGTTAGGCTTAAAGGGTTTACTTTTGTAAGTACTACATAGAAGCTATAAGATTAGGGAAAATCTATGAAATATCGGATATAATTCTTGAAGTTACAAGTTGCAACCTTGCAAGGTCTGCTTCTGCAATCAAAGGCTACAAGGGGGTGGCTGGCCGGGTATTCAATTCAAATATAGAATGGAATATCTTTAGTTCTAGTTCAAGGGCAAATTTCTATAATTAGCAATTACAAGTTATATTTTTTGTAATTGGAAGATAAAACTATTGCAAGGATTTAGGGATTGTCGTCAATTTCAAGTGACTTGTTTCTTGGATTCGAGTTCAAACATTCAATGCTTTGTTTTAATAGCAAGAGTCTAATTATGTTTGGATTTAGGAAATGAAATCAAATATCTCTCCATTTATATTTGGATTTAGGTTGATTAAAAATTGTCTCAAATTTATACAATCTATCATGTTATTTTGGTTTTAACACATGGAGCTTTCAATGGCAATAACTCTTTCAATTTTAAAATGGAGTAGAAACGAAACTTCTCGAGCTTCATTTTCTTAGTCTAAATCAAATTTCAAAAATAGTTATTTTGAAAATTGCAATCAAGGTTGACCAAGATCCATCCACTTTTTGGATGCCAAACCATAAATGATTCAATTCACAAGGAATTAGTTGCAGTTGGCTCCAATTAAAAAAATTATGGTTCGGTTCGGTTGTACAACGCCTCTCTTCATTGAAAAGTAAACTTCTTCAATTTGGCTTCAATTTAAAAACACGTCCACGCCCTAACTACTTCACGTCTGTGCCCCGTCCTTCACGTCCGCGCCTTGTCCCTTCACGTCCACGCCCCCACGTCCACGCCCCATCCCTTGACGTCCGTGCCGTGACTACTTCACGTCCGCGCCCTGACCCTTCATGTCCGCGCCCCATCCCTTGACGTCCGCGCCCCGTCCCTTCACGTCCCCGCCCTGACATTCGTATGCGCCCTCACTGACGTCCACGCCCCTACCGGTGACATCTCCGCCCTGGATCCTAGTTGGCAACCAGGTGGCATCAAAGTTACAACCACATCACCTAGTTTTTTAATTAAAAAAAGTCAACTTCCTGTTGACCACATCGGACGGGCGAGACCTCTATCGGACGGGCGAACTGGACGTCCGTCCGGTATGACAACCCTGTAACCACCTAATCAAGGACTAGATATTCTATTAATGGAGTGACATGATACCCCATCTTGTCATAGAATCCCTGATTTTGTTATAGAATTCTCACATTTTGTCATAAAATGAAGGGAGTTGGGGAAGATTTAGGTGGAAATGGGGCTAAAAGTAAGTGACAAAAATGGGTTGGTCTACTTGATGGAAATGAGTTGCAAACGGTTATGGGTTGGTTTACCTTAATGGTATTTGTTGTTATTTTACTAATAGTGTTACTTGAATTTTTACCACACCCACTTTAAATTTCAAGTGGTTTGTATTTAGAGTTGTGCTCACTATCCTTAATTCATATATTTAGGTTTATGTTTTTTTCATTGCAATTTGATGAAATAATATTTAACACTTAACATAATCTTGTAAACAAATTTTATCTAGTAGTTGACAAATAGTGTCTAAGTTGACATTTAGTGTTGGTCACATTAACAGAAATATTGACATTTCGTGTTGTGCTTTGTAATTAGTGTTGCCAACACTTAATACCATTATTAGTATAGGGTGCGGTGTAGGAGGCAAGGTGCGGCAAGTACATGCCAGATGCAGCTATTGACGCCGCATAAAAGCATACAACGTTTGCTCTGGTATTCACATACAACGTTTTTGGATACCTTGTACAAGGTAGAATTGCCCATTACCATATAGATTTGCCACCTAGGTCCTTTGAAAAGGTTATTTGTTAGCTCCCATATTTTTTGGAGATAGAAAAGTAATTAAAAAACCATTTGCAAAAAGACTAAAGACAATCTGACAAAATGTGAATTTTTGTGATTTTTCAAAGGTGCAGTGTTAAAGCATGACATTAGAAGAGTTTTTGTTTGGTTGCAAGGCTGCGAGTTCCCTTGGCTACCAACGTCGGGGAAATAGCCTCGCAGCCGTTTCCTAGCCTTTGTGACATGGCACGCCGACTGCCACGTCACAAAAAAAAAAGTTTATTTTTTATTTTTTTATTTTTTATTTTTTATATTTTTTCTTTGTTTTCTTTTACTCTGTATTCATTTTAGATTTAAAATAATAATAATAACAATAATAATATTAAATAATAATAATAATAATAATAATAAATTATATATATATATATATATATATATATAAATAATTGAATTTTTTAAATCAATTTGTTATACATGAATTATATATATATATATATATATTTGTTTGTTTTGTTTTGTTTTTTTACAGCGGTTGTCTCGACGGTTGTTCCCACGATCTGTCAGGGATACAACATGGAGGGAACAGGCTTGAAACAGCCCTCCATCCCCCGAAATCACTTCTAATGGTAGACCCTTATCAGAGCATGAGTAGACCCTTCTTAAAGCATGAGCAAACCTTTGTTAAAGCGTGGGCCGACGTGTCGATTCCCTAAGTACATTGCCATTGCGATAAAAGGATTTTAAAATTGTAGTAATGGATGGATCACTAACGCAAATGGGAGGGTTCCCTAGATGTTGGAATTGGATGGATGGTACTATTGGACAATTCTACCTTAGTTGCTTGTAATCAAAAGAGACAACATTGCATTAATTGTTTTTCTATTGAAATTATTTTTTGCGGCATTGGTAATCAAGAAGTGAAGTGGCCGATGCAATGTTCCATGAGGKATGTAATGCTGGCTTGACTTCTCTTGCGCCACTCCCAATGTCAAATTTTTTGCTTCATTTAATATTTTGTCACAAGTATCTAACCAGCCTACGACGGAAATATTAATGAATAGTGCAAACAACATTGAATTCAAATGTTGCAATGACACAAATGGAAAAGTGCAACAATGAAGACATCTTCAAGGATTTTGAGTACGTGGCGGAGATTCCACAATGTCACAGGAGGTTGTTGTGGTCACGCATTTTACAATCGGTGAAGCCCTTTTCCTACACGATCAGCCTTCTACAGGTATGCAACATAGTATTTCACAAAGAGAGTGGTGGGCATCTCTCACTTTGTAGTATTTGCCTTATAAGCGTAGAGTATTAAAGCACTATCACTACAAGAGAAAGGAGTGTTATATGACTTCTTATCTAGGACAGGGTGATTAGCATCAGTATCCATTTCCAATGTGCTACTTACTGCGTCAGATAAGTATAGTCCTAGATAAGAATTTAAGTCATGACTTCTAGGAGTCTTTTAAGTAAGAATTTACTAAAAACACTTGTCTTTATAGTAAGATTTTACTAAAAAGATATGTGTTTTTAGTAAATTCTTACTTAAAAGACTTTTTAGAGGTCATTACTTAAAATCTTATCTCTAGGACTATACTTAAAACAACCATTTCTCTTGTAGTGAATATGGCTTTTAAAGTTTAAAGTTGGACAACATTGTATCATACGTATCCAAAATGAAGCCATTGTATTGTATTGTACTTGTTCTAGAAGTGGGTGCAAGCAAAAATGTCTGCCAATTTGCTTGACTAATTGATCTAATCATTTAATTTCCACTTCGAGGACTCCACCTTAGTCTTCTGTCGTAAAAATGAATGCTGTGCTGACCTATGTCCCTAATTTTTGTGCAAACATTTTGGGTGTGCTCACTAGAAGAAAAACATGTCCGCCACAACCGGCTAAATTATCCTACACAACGTTGATAAAACTATCCTACACAATTGTTTTGCGACTAAAGCCCTTCCTATTTGCACCAAATTTGAAGACATTATTTTACGTCATTGTTTTACATCATTATTGCATTATTTTAGTTGCAAAGTAGTCGTAGAATGAAGAATACAAATTGTTTTAGTTGCAAAGCAGTCTTAGGATTATGAAAGTTGTAACAGAGTTCAAATTTAATATGAATGTTCCATCTAGAATTCATCACAATTGTCAATGTGGACAAATTTGTGCTCTGTGAAATTCACGTTGTTGATCTATAGTTACAAACACAAAAACTAAGAAACCACTAGAATGCAACTGCAACTATAGAATGTCAAATAGTTGTTTTTAAGTTGCATTCTAGTGTTTCCTAGTTATTTTTTAGTTGCATCCTAGTCGTTTCTTGATTGCATCCTAGTTGTTTATTAGTTGTGTCCCAGTTGCATCTTAATTGTTTTTTAGTCGTTTTTGAAGTTATTTTTTGATCATCCAACTGTATATCAATTGTCCCAAATCAATTGTCAAGAGTACCATTAAAATGAACATATAAGAGATTTAAGTTGTTTTACTTTTATATAATGAATCATCTTTAGAGAATTCAATGACTTTTACAATCTGTAATTTTTACAGTCTATAGGATCTAAAAAAACTTAAAATCTAATTAATTTTAAAATCTAAAATCATTCAAATTAGAATTTCAAAATCTACAAATTGCAAATAAGTTTTAGACAAGTTGCAATGAAGTTACAAATGAATCGCAATAAGTCACAAATGAGTTGCAATGAAGTCATAGTGAGTCGCAAAGAGGTTATAAATAAGTTGCAGTCAAGTCACAAATGAGTCGTGATGACTTTACATATAAGTTGCAATGGAGTCATAGATAAGTCGCAATGAAGTCATAGATGAGTTGGAATGGGGTCACATATAAGTTGCAATGAAGTTACAAATGAATTGCAATGATTGGGATCACAGATCAGTTGCTATATGGTCACAGATAAGTTGCTATATGGTCACAGATAAGTTGCTATATGGTCACAGATAAGTTGCAATGAATTTCCAATGAGTTTTAAATGAGTTGCAAACAAATCATACATTAGTAACCAACAAGTCACCAACAAGTTGCAAAACTCATCAATTGATTTATGGCGGCAAATACCACATAAGCAACCACGTCAGTAAGCTTGTCATCAAATTTCTAAGTATGCTATTGGATGAAAAACAACCCCGTTTCGCCATACAACTACAATTTGACATGCAACTTGTCCACAATGACTACAAATCTCCAAATTATGACCAATTGCAAATGTACGATGCACCCCCAAAACCCGGGTTTTAAGTTGCAAAAAAAGGGTTTATATTCTTTATAGTTGGCAATTGTTCTTTATAGTTGCAAAACCCTTCATTTTCTTCTTGTGGCTCCATCAATGAGAACCTAAGGGATTTTGTGGAGATCTCTGGCCTCCGTTCCTCTATTGTTGCTCCCCAAAATGCATAAAGCATTGGACATTTGCATGAACAAAAAATAATGAAGAAACAAACGCACTAGCGCGGCATTTTTTGAAAATTTGCAACGCCCCGCAATAGAGGAAGGCACCATGAACCATGCCGTCCTCCATCATTTCCACTTGTGGAGCATTCTTTTCATTTTTTATGAAGAACTAGGCTTTGGGGTCGAACCCAGTAGCACTGTAGCACTATCTAGTTTTAATAATATCCTGAGAGCTGCTGCATGAGCAAGGAAGGTTCAGAAAAGCATCTCCCAGCACCCTTCGAGAATGTTCTCTTCGTAGTAACTTAGTGCTGCCAAGCATTCTACTATTGTACCTAAACCTTACATCCCCTTTCAAGCCGCCTTGCATTCAAACGTGGTGCCCAAGACTCAATTCTGACACATGATCTCCCTCAGTGAAGTGAGTCTCATCTGTCAGTTCGTGCACCCAAAGCCGTCAACATAAGGAATTCAGAATATTTGGAGGCACCTTTTTCTGAAAATAATATACTGCAGTAGCAAGTGAAAATCATTCGAAAATCATGAATTCAAAAAAAAAAAAAATAGATTTTTTAGATGTTGTATGTAATTTCTATGATTTTTTAAAGTGCCGGCTTCCTGAACCATGGAAATTGTCATATAGGTGGACCCATAACTGAAATCTGCAAAAATTAGTAGTCAACAAATTAGAGTTAAGTATGTGTTCTTCAAAGGCATCGAAGAATTAAAGTTTAGCATTTGACATACACATTAACAAAAATCTATGGACACACTTAGTGGTAGACTAGGGTATAAGAATGGGAACAAGGATGCTTTTGGGTGTTTCTACCTTTACAAGTTATCATATCACCCTTCTTGCAATGAAATTCCATTTCATTTGTTTCAAACAATAACCATAAATGAAGTCAGTAAGGTGGAAACTTCCCAAACGGGCACTTTTTGCTAATGTGCCTAGTCACTATTATAATTAGATTGGTCAAATTTTTATATTTTATTATTGATAATAAGAGAAAATGACGTTCCAGTACACCAAAGAAGTAGGCATTTGGATATTGTATGCAAAAGTTATGAAGGTTCAAAGTTTTTATAAGGTTGATGTTATGGAAATTGTTTCTTCAACATATGTACATATTAATTTTGGATATGTATACAAAGTAATGATGGCGGTTTTAGGCAAGATGTGGTTTTTTGTGTACCTACTTTAAGCCATTGATTTTTGTGTTTGGTAAGTTTTTGGAGCTACTCTAATGACTTACTTCACTTCTTTGTAGAAGGAATCAAGTTATATTTCCAAGGGCATCTGTTGCATGGCTTCTCCTTATCAAAATCTCCCAATTCATTTCCACTAGTATCAAATTCTTACTAGCCATTTTTTGCAACTTCAAGTTAGCAAAGGCCATAATTTTTTTCTTTCAAAGACATGTCAATTTTGAAACTAAACTTCAATTTTTAAAGTATTAGGAAAACTTGGATGACAGAGTAGGGGCTAGGTAGTTGCCACAACTAACCCTCATAAAAGTGATATCCGCTCTGTCCTATTCAAGTACTTTAAGCCTCTCAATGGCCAATCCTAAAGCAACACCCACTTTGTCGAAGATTATAACTACTTCCAGCCTCCCATATATTAACCTTGGATTTGATGTTGCAAGTAGCTTAAAATTTGGTAATTTTATGAAAGCAATTGGGACAAAGAGTTGTCCAATAGAAATGTTCAATAGGTTTTTTTCCCAATTTTTTCCTATTTTCTAATTTTTTTAACCATTTAATTGTTTCTTGAAAATAAATATTATTTTTCAATCCAATAAATGTAATATTGAATTCCTTAAAAATTATATTTTATACTTGTGGGATTGGGCTCAAGAAAAGAATGAAGACCAAGTTTGGATCCAAAAATTTCCCTCTAAATTTGCACAGTATAGGTGCCATATCATTTGAACAAGTTTTGGAGTGGCTTTAGTGTAAATACTTCAAGTTCAATTTCTAGATCATAATCAATAGGATTGCTTCATTCAAATTTTCTTGGACTTAGACCTTGGTGTAAATCTAGCTTGAGTCTAGGGTTGATTTAAGATGCACCCATAATTAGTACTTTGAAAATTCATAGATTGTTCATTGAATATTAAAAGATATGCAAACAAAGAGGAAATGAAATCCTTTTAGTTTCAAATTGCCTATAAGATTGAATAAAAATCAAAGCAACGCTCACTATCCAAGATAATGCTCAAACCCATAAGAATTAATAATTAGAACAACACCCACATGATTATTTGAATAATTTTAGGAGTGGTGACATGATGAATTCAACACTATTTCACTATTGTGCTTTTAACATCCAAACAAGCTTTCAATCCTTGGTTGTACGAAAAATATTGATCTTGAGATTTGAGGTGTATTAAAATATGAGCTCGATAAGATATAAAATTTCTATTTTTTCTTAGATTGTATTTTACTTAACATTTTGATATAAATTGATTTAGAACCTTGTACAAAAATCATGAAGTATCAAGTTAATTACAATGTTGACAAACTGACAAGAACCTACTTTTATCCATTTCATATAGCCCTTGCAATAAGATCTTGAAGCATTCAACATTCATCCATTGGATGTTGGCTAGCTTAGGATTTAAAGACTTATACCAAGTCTTGCATTCAAAATCTACTTTCTAGACATTACCCCAAAAATCGTTGAAAGTTTGTCCGATGCGTAGAATAAAAATAAGAATAAAAATTAAAAGTAGGATGCATGCTAGAAAGTAAAATATAATAACTAACTCTAGGCAAAAAAAAAAAAAAAAACAGTTTTATAACATAAGTCATTTAAAATAAGTAAAAAGATTATAAATTTATAAATTGAATACTAATTATAGTTTTAACTTTTATCCAAATGAACCAAAAATTTTAAGTTGGACACCCAAAATCCACTTTGCCTTCTATGAACTAGTTTGTTTTTTTATGCATGAATTTTAACCAGTTTGCTACAACCTAAAGACGTTGGCTATTGTTTGTGAAAGAAATTTTCATTTTTTTGGTAGTAACAATGAGATTGTTACTGTTTTCTTAAAATGAATTCTACTATATTTTAGTACCAATAACCAAATTTGACCTAGGTGTCACCTATTTTTGATATACATGTCACCTAGTATCACCCTAAGTATCACATGAGTATAGGGTAATAGTGAGCTACTTCTTCAAAAAGATAAAAAAAAAATCACTGGTATGAGCAGTAACTTACCGGCAAGCTTAACCCTCATTGATGGAATCATTTTGAGATCAGTTACAATAGAATTCTAAATTTAAACCCAACTTTTTTCCAAAAGGTAAGACTACTACAGATTTAAGAAAAAATAGATACCCGCCCATCCTGACCATCCAAAAACCGAGAAAAATGTTCATCCATCCATGCATGGCCACGGTCATAGGGGAGCCTACCTTTTGTCAAGTGCCAAGGGTGCAGGGCAACCCAGCCAAGTCACCACAGCCAGCGCCAACAGCCATGTGGCCCGCCTCTTCCTAAYGCACAATGGTCATGAACGATATTCATCCAAAAAACCCACATTATCCATCCTCATGTCCCAATATATTCATCCATTATCCCTCTTCATTCATCCTTCAACTCCACTCTTCTCTCCCGTCCGGAGAATCACCCTATAAGTGTTTGTCCACGCTCGGTCTCCTCTAGAGTCGCAACACTGCCGGAGCTTTGTTTTAGCTTTGTTTTTCGGGAGCTTTGTCTCGCTTGGTTTCGCTTCTGTAGTCACCTTATTAGTGTTTTTTGCCCTTATAATTGTGACGTTTTTGCGTTTGTTTTTCTGCGTTYGGGGTATTTGCCGAGGATTTGCCTGTTTTGTGGTTTCATTCTCACTCGTTAAACATGGCGACTATCAAGACGATCAAGGCGCGCACTATCTTTGACAGTCGTGGCAATCCTACTGTGGAGGTTTGTGTTATTGTGTGAGGGAGGGGGAGGGTTTGATGATCTAGGGTAGGGTGACTCTTGATTGTGCAATGTTTCCTCAGGTTTTGCTSTTGATTATGTACTGCTTGGTTTCTTTTGGTTTTCGAAGGTGTGGAGGATTCTCTGTTTGCTTGTTTGAATTTTGCTTGGCTAGGGGTGTCTGATTGAGGGATGGTTTCGTGTGTGCAGGCTGATATCCATTTGTCTGATGGTTCGTGGTACAGAGCAGCTGTGCCTAGCGGTGCATCCACTGGTTAGTGCCTCTCGGTGGTTCCAGGTCTTGTTTGATTAGTTTTTACAGATGTACTGAGTTTTTTGCAGAGACTTCATTGCTTCTTAGGAGAAGTGAAAGGTAGAAGCTTTAGAGTTTCTTGTGAGGTTGTATTGACGTTTTCCGRTTTTCTGTTTTCGTTGTGAAGGTGTGTACGAGGCATTGGAGTTGAGAGATGGAGGAAAGCCGTACATGGGAAAGGGTGTGCAGAAGGYAAGTTTTTTCTGTTSATGTTCTCTTGTTTAGGATTACAGCAGTGTTTTTCATGTTCATTGGCGAAATTGCAATGCATCAYTGGTGAGAATTTGATCGAGTGTGAGCGTCGGGTTTTTTGGGGTGGTCTTGTAACGGCTTTGAGTGCCCTTGTGTGTGGTGTAGGCTGTGGACAACGTCAACAAGATCATCGGCCCTGCTCTTGTTGGAAAGGTGAGTTTTTTCCTTCCTGGCTCTGCAAGCTCTTGCATGATTTTAGGTTTGTTAAGAAAAGGTTAATTACTGAGTTGTGTGTGCTTGGCTTGGCAGGATCCCACCGATCAAGCGGGAATTGATAACTTTATTGTCCAGGAGTTGGATGGAACTCAGAATGAGTGGGGATGGTGCAAGCAGAAGGTATCATTTTTGATTAAATGATCGCCTAGGATTTAGGAAGGGGCGATTACTCCTGCTGTGTACCGCAAACTAGGTCACCCTACATGGCTGGCGATTGCAGCGTGGAATCTTATCTTTTGATGTTTGACTGTGATATTTCTGTGCAGTTGGGTGCTAATGCGATTTTGGCCGTATCATTAGCTGTTTGCAAGGCTGGTGCCGGGGTTCTCAAACTCCCACTTTACCAGGTTTGTTGCTTCTCTAAGCTATTGGGCGAACGAAAAGATTTGACCTTTTTTATTACAACGTTTTCTTATGGAAACCATCTGTCCTGGTTGACCTCTTCGCTTTTGTTGGTGTTAATACAGGTTCTAAGTTATACTTCAGTCAATAAAATATCATACATTAGCACTAGTGCTGACAGAAATTGTGTTTGTTCAGCACATTGCAAACTTGGCTGGCAACAAGGAGATCATCATGCCAGTCCCTGCCTTCAACGTGATCAATGGTGGATCTCATGCCGGCAACAAGCTCGCCATGCAGGTTAGCTTTCCACAATATATGTAGGATTGCATGCACGGTCCTGACCCCTAGTTTGGTGTGGGGACTCACAGGATAACAGAGAGGGTCTGGAGCTGTTGAAGACTGCTATTGCAAAGGCAGGGTACACAGACAAGGTGGTTATCGGAATGGACGTTGCTGCGTCTGAATTTTACAACGAGAGCGATAAGYTGTACGACTTGAACTTCAAGGAAGAGGTAAGTCTGGTGCCTTTCGAGAACAGTGTTTTCGAGGATTTGGTGATTACCGGGAGTACATTGAATTGTAGATGCGTCTTACATTGTCATTTGTAGATTCTGCTTGCAATAGCTTTGATTTCTGACTTTGTTATGACAGGTAGTGTTACCAAGCTCATCCATCTCTCCCTGCCTTGCGTCGAGTGGATTTCCTTGAATTTCAGGATTTCGTATCATATTCTGTTGAAACCTGCAGTATTTGCTACAATTCACGTTTCTAAAGTATTTTATGCAGATCGAGACTTGTGCTTGGTTCTGATTAGTTTGGTGGGTTTCATTGAACAGAACAACGATGGGAAAGCAAAGCTGAAGGGCGACGATTTCATTAAGTTGTACGAATCCTTTGTGAGCGAGTACCCCATCCTTTCGATTGAGGATCCTTTTGAYCAAGATGACTGGGCTCACTACACCAAGATCACCAAGCTCATGGGCGACAAGGTTCAGATCGTGGGTGACGATCTGTTGGTCACCAACCCTAAGGTACACCTCATTTCTTTTTCAATTTGCAGATTGTAGTTGAGATAGATTCCTCCGAAAGTTCAAGAATTTCTTGGACTCGACATTTTAGTGCTCATTCTGACGAATCTTGGGTTTCCCTGGACAGCGTGTGGCTTATGCTATCAAGGAAAAGTCTTGCAACGCTCTGCTCCTGAAGGTGAACCAGATCGGATCAGTGACGGAGAGTATCGAAGCTGTGATCATGTCCAAGAAAGCTGGCTGGGGCGTCATGACAAGCCACCGCAGTGGCGAGACCGAAGACAGCTTCATTGCCGATCTGGCTGTGGGCCTGTCTACCGGCCAAATCAAAACTGGAGCTCCTTGCCGATCGGAGAGGTTGGCCAAGTACAACCAGCTTCTGCGAATTGAGGAAGAGCTCGGCGACAAGGCTGTGTATGCTGGTCTCAAGTTCCGCAAGCCTGCTGAGCCTTACTAGACACTTCTGGTTTTCCAGCCCTTTTAGTTTTGGGAGAATAACATATATGTCTGAGATTGTGCACCTGATGCTACTTTACGCACAGAGCACTCATATCCGGCTTACTTTCGAAGAGTTTATCAATAATTTTCACAAAATTTTGAGGGGTGTGGCTATGACTTGGTGCCGGTTTTGTTTTCTTATGTGTAATTTACTTCTTTGTGTCGAGGTTTTATTATGACATGGATGGTGAGTTGCAGGTAGGCAGCGTGCAAACTTTGTACTGTAGGCAGTAGTTTTTTTTTTCACTTCGAACCAAGATTTTGAAACTCGACTTGAACCCAAAGTCTTTAGTACTTTTGATGAAAGTCGCTGGGTATACATCGATCGTCGGTTCCTTCTTACACTGATTTCCAGCTGTGTTGCTTCCAAGTTTCCGATGGCACTTGTGAATTCCGTTGTGCCTACCTTTTCATTGGGGTATTGTTAACCCAGAAAGCATGCCGCGGACGTTTAGTGTCCGATGAATGACAAGGCATTCTCCTGTGTGGAACAGAAATTCAACCATTCATCCTTAGAATTTTGTGTGGAAAGTGGAGATCTTCTACAGTACTTTAACTTCAAATCAATTCTTTTGGGTTTTTTATCATCAATTATTCCCATGGTCTCAGAAATGATGGATTTCCATAGGATCCTCTGTGTCCTAAAGTTAAGTCTTTGCCTAACTTGCTAGTTTCCAACTATCATGCATCGTAAGGTACAAAACTCTATAACGTTGCATTGGACACTAAGTGTCTGATGGATGGTAGAGAATCCTTCCATGTACTCTTGTTCAATGTTCAAGTGCAATTGTCCATCCTTGGAATGTTTGACTGCGAAAAGGGGAGATCTTGCATAGTAGTTTGACCTCCAATGACTATTTTTGTTTTTTTATAAAGTGTTGTAGATGTTTGACATTGTTTCAAAAATTGGATGATTTCATGGTGACTAGTCCACCCGTATACGGTTAACCCTAGGACGTTGGGGTGACCTTGGAAATCATTTATTTTAATACCGTGTGACATCTTGTGCATAAGAAAATCCAAAAGCACTCATTAAAAGTCAAGCTACTATAAGGTTTCTCCACTTTCTGCACAAAATTTTGAGGATGAATAGTTGAACTTCTAACATGTATAAGAGAATTCCTTGTCATTCATCAAACACTTAGTGTTTGCGGCGTCCTTCCTGGATTAACCCTTGAACCCTGGACGGGCCATTGTAGAAATTATGAATTCTGATATTGTGAGATTCATTGGTTTAAAAATTTCAAAAGTAGGCATTGGAAGTCAAAGTATTGTAGAAGATCTTCCCTTTTCACACAAATTTTGAGGACAAATAGTTCTACTTCTATCCTAGACAGGAAGATGCTCTCTCATTCATTGACTAGAAAATGGCCTTGGCGTCGTTTAAGGGTTAAATTAATATTAACTCTTAAAGGATGAATTGATGATCGTGGAAATCATCCATTTTGATATTGTGGAAATCCTTATTTTAAGAAAATCCAAAACCATTCATTGGAAGTCAAAGCAAGGTAGAAGATCTCTTCTTTTCTCACAAAATTTTGAGGATGAATTAATTGCATTTTTGTCCTACATAGAAAGATTCTTTGTCATTCATTGGATACAAAACATTTGCCTTGCTGTTTAAAGGTTCAAGAAAAGTCTATCAAAGAATTTTGTTGGGAATCCTCCAACTCCACTTGTCTATAGGAAGTTAGTGTCTAAAAACTCTAGGTTTTGAACGTTGCATTGCTAATGCAGATAAGTGTCCGGCGTATGCGAAGCAGTAGTGCAAGACAGAAGCTACTTTGTATCATTCAGAAATGAGGTCGATGCTTGCCACTGGAGTGCATCGACACTAATACACATCCTCAAAATCTCTTTCACATCCAACAAAATGAACAGCAGCAGAGCAGAAACTTCACATTCCAGGACTAGGATAAGAAAAACCTGCGAACCCTAAGCCTAGAAAATACTGTCATGATCTACAGTAGATAGCTACTGCGACAATTTGAAATGTGCTCATGTGCGACGCTTGAAGATAAAGAGAGAGCCTCTGGAGCCCCTCCCAATCCTGACAACTTCATCAAGGTAGATAGTGGCTAATTTCACATTGCTGTTGCCTCCRTATTGCAATTTCAGTGGTCCTAACTCCACTTGCGGAGATTCGAACACAACTTCCACCCACTTCTTGTCCAAGGCTGTCAATTTTCCTGCAGATGCAATGGTCACTGTGAGCAGCAGTCCGTGTATGGATCCATGGAATTCTGTTGTATTTGCATTGTCATTGTGACACACAAATGTTAGTTTACACACACAACAGTCTTCTTTGATATCACCTTCTCCAAAAATTAAATCCTCTGCTCTCTCACCAAACCCTAAGAAGCAGACGCACCCAGTTCAAAAATCACTCTGCACTGTCAATAGCATCTCTCAAGAAAAGTTACATACAAATGCACGTGTGACAACAACGAGGAGTTCAATAAGTGTGAAAAACATTCGAAACACCTTCCTTCGTCAAAGCACTTATTAATGTCAATTCTACACAATTGAGTGTCACAATGTTACTGAAAATCCATGGATACCCACATGCATTGATTTGGGGGTCTACGCTGTGATAATTTAAAGAGGTTTGGGTGCACATGAATCCACATTCTCTAGACATCCAAGAGTTGGACAACAGAAGAAGACGATTCCAAATAGCATTTCAAGGCTCTAAAGAAAGGCCTCGTACTGTAGAGAAAGAACAATCGCAATGTGCCATATTTCATGTCAAAAACTGCATATTGCAAACTAGGAAGTGCAAGGTCTGGCCAGATTTCAGTGCACTTGCATGTAGCAAGTGTAGTGAGCGTTTTATAAAGCGGAGAAAATTGTATGCGAGAGAGAATGGGAAAGGAGGAGGACCTTGTAATGTCACTTGGCCGTCCAGAAAGCCGAAGGCAGCGAAGGCCACCTTGTTGGTGATAATGTCCGGAGCATGGACGCCCTGCACCATTTCTCGCGTCTTCAGCAACGCACGACCCAGCATGCTGCGGAAGTACCCGCCGGGTGCAGTTGGGTTACTACTATATGCCACATCCCAATCTGGCTCCACAATTCAAAACTTCTTTTTCATCAAATGTGTGCAACAGGCCTGAAACATCTACATTTTGAATTCTAATTCAAGCACAGATAGCAGAATCCACTAAAGCTAGTGCTCAACAGTCACCATAGCGAAGCTCATGCGAGAAAATTTGGTAAATAAACCGCTGCTCGCAATGAGGGAGCAGGCAGTGAGAATATAGGGTTTGGGGTACAGCTAGAGAGGAGGACATTCTATTACCTCCAAACAACAAAGGGCTAGAAAGAGGCTCCGGGATGCACAGGCTCTCCAACTTGCCCGCAATTTCTTCAACCGCAAGCTTCTCTGGCTCGCCAATTTGCGTTCCACGGTCGGTGTCTTCGACCTGCAAATTCATGCTTTTGCCACCGTTGTTAGGGATATCCTCACAATTCCTACATACCACATTCAATCCTTGCCTAGAAAAAACTTTACAAGACTTGACTCTCGGAATGTAACAGCGTACCCACTGTCGTTGATTTCTAAGCCATTGAGAATTGCGCAAAAGAGGTCAGAGAGAGGAGCATACTAAAGCGAGAAGGGTGTCAACGAGAACAGAAGGMGGTGAATTGACATCCACTGCTACTCCTGGTTTCATTGCAGCAAGTGTTCTCGACTTTTGAACTCTGGCGCTTCCGACTCTCAGCTTAGCCTTGCCCCAGTCCTTGGAATTTCCGGAAACCATCTTCACTGCCGTGACAGCACGACATTGCTGAACTCCACCTCCASCAAAGAACGGGCGAGAAGAAGGCCTGGCATTCAAACCACACTCCACGGAGAATCTCGAAATGGCCGCAGAAACTGCCATGACCACTGATATTTTTCGCATTGCATCTCCTGAGCTCTTCCTTCGTGCTTCTAGTAACGTTCAAGTTCAAGATAAATATTGAGGTTTAGCAATTAATTATATTAATTAGGCCTTCCGACTCCGGTTTTGCAGATTTTGATGACTTGCTTGCTACTGTCAAGTTCTTGTTACAAGGAATGCCAGATTCTGTTTTCATCACCACATACCAACCTCGCAGGTTTGACTGATCTCCCAGCTGTTCTCTGTTTGCATCCCAATATTTTGAGTAGCTAGTAGGAGGGTTGTTTYTCCTGCTTGTTTTCTTATTAGAGCAACTCTCTGTTATGCAGTCATGAACGAATCGCGCAAAGGCAACCACTATGTTCTACAAAACACAACATTCTTGAGAAGTAGTGGCATGGCACATACTAGAGCAGTGCCAACTAAGAGTTATTTAGAACGAAGTCATTCCAAATCAGAGTGAAATTAGATCCTTTACATACTCTCACATGTGAAAACAATCGCTGAATATTGGTTCGAGGCTCTCACGCTTGTTCAAATTTAGCATAACTCTGCAAAACAAGGTGTCAAGGATTTCTTGGCATGCCAATTCAGAGGGTGTGCCCAACGAAAATATTCTCGAGAATGTAATGAGTAACCGAGGCTGTAGAACCAATTTTCACAAATAGTGCTGATCAATCATGTGCATGTTCCTCAGAAATTGAAAGGCGTTGTTTGTTTCTCTGCAGCGGGCACAGGTCCATTGAGTACCTCATGACAAAGTGGGATTTGCAATGCACTCAACTTCTGGACGCTGCAGACTTCCTCCCAGCATCGAAAATGGCGGCTTTGAAGCATTCGGTCGAGCTTGTCGAGATGAGATCTCGAAATTGACATCTCAACGKTTGCTCTCACTGTACACACACATGGATGCTTGCAAGCAACATGATGCCAAAGTCGACCGCTTCTTCATCAGTTGAATACTTCAATCCATTTGGACTTCTGAAATGCACTCCACTAGTAGAGAATCYCCCAGAGGTATTCTAGAATTTCACTTGGCAGCATTTCACCCTGGCAAATTGTAACATGATTTAAGACAATTTCTATCATGAATATTTCCAAAATTGTAATGCCATCAAGACATTTCTAACGTTAACTCTGCCAATTATAGAGCGACTAGATTTTCTAAAGTACCTCTAGGAGGTGGGCTGCTGTACTTCGAAGTGGTTGGCATCTCTGTAGAACCGGCATTCAACACAAGCGGCGGCTCCATAGTAGTTGGCTGATCTGCAACGAATTGTTTGTCGCAGTGTGACACTGGCTATTGTGTACAATTGTGCACATGGATAACCGAATCCCTTCAATTGGAAACATCTGAGCCTTCAAATCGGACCTCTCTTGAGTATTGCTACGAGCGTTCCACGGCAGAGAAGAATTTTATTCCCCATCACGTTGGGTTAACTACAAAAAACCGACCCCAATTTAATTTTGTATTTCGTGACCTCTCCAAATCGGTGTTTCTGATTCCAAGTGTGTAGCCATATTTCCTAATTTGATCATCTGTTGTAAATATGAGCTTCCTAGAGGTGAGAGAAGTAGCTTGCTACCTTTCTTACCTCATTTTTTTTTTTGTCGTCATGATCCAACGAAAATGTTTTTGAGAATTCGTCTTCAGCACCAGGAGGCTACGGCTATGGAAATAAATTGGTGAAATTAGATTCTCTGGTAGAAATAACTTGTTGAAATTGTTGACTCCACAAGCTTGTGAGTTGGCTCCTACTTTATGAAGTGCAGTGAGTAAAGTCTGTACATGCCAAGGAATATCGGTATCATCATTGCTCAAACTTCACAGGACAAGAAGGTGCCAAGGAAGGATCAAGAAGCCAAGGAATCGGTATGATTTCAGGGGCTTAGCTTACGATGGACGATATGAGAAGCAAAGAATGATGAGGAAAAATGGAGGGAGAAATCTGCACTCAGGTTTGTGTTTATATAAGTCAACACAACTCATTTCCTTGTAACTTTCAGTGACGCTGTTTGGATTCAACGCGGTTCCCCGAAACCGGGTCACTTGCTGCATTTGTCTGGCCGGAAGCCCGGAAGCTAAGTTAGAACTCAGTCAATGATCCTCTATATTTATAGTAATAAGTACCCCCGTATTATGTATTTTTTATATAATAAATTACTCACTCAGTAATTTTTTTGGAGCACAATGAATTCAAGTTCTGCAGTTATTTTTCCATAGGCGAGTCCATAGGTTGAATATCTGGCTTTTCACCTTTTGACGCCGCTGGTTTCGTGTTCCAGGTTAAGTATAAATTACTCGCTGCCGTGAGACGCGTCCTCCAAGGCTCCAACTTTTTTTTTCTGAACCCAAATGGATCTGTTTGCGGAACCTCCTTAAGTCTGCGTCGTCTTGTTTCTTTGATAACTCCTACTGCACGAGTTTATGTATTTGTACACTTTTGAAGATATCGTCTAACTTAGTCTCCAACCTCCTTTAGATTTCCAGGCTGAGTTGGGAGACACTTGTCGGTAAGGATTTACAGTTGTCTTTATGTGGGTGCCTGTTCTAAACTACAAGTGTTTGAGCTTCAAAGATCTAATCTGGTCATGATTCATTTTGCTAATGTGGTTGTCCTTATTTGTGCATTGGCGATAAGCTAGGTTGCCAAAATTCATGTTACTTGCACTGTTGGTGCAGGACAAATCCTCTCGTCACCATCCTTTAGGGTTCCTGCTTCTCAAAAATTTTGTCGGGAGTAGTTTGTTTCTAGTGGCAAGGATACTGCCACTGCTCTTGAAGTGGGTGCTTGATTCTACATTGTTTGCGCTACAAAGGGCTTGTGTGATCATATTTCATGCAGACTTAAACATTTTCTATGTCTGTGTGTAGGTGATAATCTGAGTCGCTCGTATTACATTGGTACCAGCGGTGCTCTTTTGTAGCACAGATGCAAGAATGGAAGACAGAGTTGCACATGGAATTTCCAAAGTCGGGTTGGTAACAGATGAATACGATCCGACTGAGGTTGGTGATTCAAAATCCAGAAGCGAGAGCATTGCAACTGGTGAGTGTTTTTTTCTGGCGATTTGGTGCAAAATTGCACCAAAAATTTATACCTAGCACCAAGCCTAAAGGAAATTTTTAGTAAAAGTTTGGATGAAATTGTCAAAAAATTTCAAGTTCAAGAAAAATCTTGGATGAAATCGCCACATTGTGAATGAAAATAGAATTATAGATACCTAGTATCACATTTTCTATCCAATACGTGGATGAATGAAACTTGGAGCACCACCGTAACATTTAATATCGCCACTTCACCACTTCATGGAAAATGAAAAAAAAAACCCTGATCTGGGCATGTGGCGTATGGGGTCAAATTCCTTAGGGCAGGTCTACATTAAGTCACACATTTCAGCTATATTTTAAGAAATCTCGCATAGTTAGTTGTTCATTGTCCGTGAAGCTTATACACATGTCATTGAATGAGAAATTTAGGAGTTGATGAAAAAATGACGTGGGTGCTTGCCTCATGGCAATACATTTTGCAAGTGGTCTTGTTCTGTGATTTAAAAAATCATCAACCTACAAAATGGTGAATGAGTCAAGTTCACATAATTTAGTCACTAACTTCATCTAATCATTTCTTAATGTCTTGTCATCTTATCTTGTGTTCCATGTCTTACCCTCAAGGAGAAATTTGAGTCTAACCATCAAACATCCATAACTCTCTACTATTCATCAGTTTTTCATTGATATTTTTTGGGGTTATTTCATGTACTTTTACTTGACATAACTTATACATTTTTTGAAATGTTTGTCACCAATTTTCTTGAAGTAACGATTTTACATTTTAGGAAAATGAAGTGACTCACCTTGACCCCAGCTTTCGGTTCAAGGTCTTGTCTCAAATTCTGATGTGGGTTGCCTTTTTTTCTTATTTTTTTTGTTTTTCTCTGTCAGGTGAAGAAGCAATCTAAGAATTTGAAAGTGATTGTCGACTCAAAGCTGGATGGGAAATTCAACTCCAAATCAATGAAGGAAGTTCTTACTCTTGCTTTGAAATGCATAGACGAGTCTCCCCAAAACCGTCCTGAYATTAGAAAAGTSATTTTTGGACTCCGGACTGCAGTGGAGACAGAAAATAATACTTCCCAGACTTCCTCCCCCAAGTGGCTAAGATCTCTATTAGGGCAAACTTAGGATCCACTGCCGCAAATTCTTGTACAACAGTTTTATGTATTTTATGTATTTTTGTGTATTTTATGTATTTTTGTGTATATAGAACTTGCAGTGAAATCCTTGAGTTTGACTTTAGCAGTAGCAGCAGGGTTTTGGTTGGTTCTTGGATTGAAGGGGAGGAGGCTTTGCATTGACAAAAGTTTCATGTCAGGAAGTTTGAGTAGGACCTTCCTCAAAAAGCGAGCATGTGCAACACAAAAAAAGACCCTCCCCCTCCTAGCATAGATGATGTTCATTACATTTAATATTGTACTGTATGTTTTTTTAGTGTCACCTGATATCAATTTCATAGGTGCTTATAAACTCTCTTGTTACAATCACTTCAATGTTGGTGCACAACCCAAGTGAGGGGTGATTGCAAGAAACAGCTTGTCTTATTTTCCGTCACATGTTCAAAGCAGAAGTTTTTTTTGTGCCATAAGTATTGCAAAAATGATTGATTGAACATGAAAATAAGTTTTTCATGAGAATTTTCAGATTTTTCAAAATAAAAATGTAAAAGTCTCATTTTCTAGCAAAATTACAACTTGTGGCTCTAACTAATACTTTAAGATACATAGAAAGACTCTATACTCCTAGCAAGGTCCCGTAGCGCCTTTAGTTTGTTGATTTAGATTTTTTTATGGAAAATTAAGTATTGTCATCTACTTTTGCTATTCAATGATGAACAACACTTGTTGTAATAATAGTATATCTGAAATTCAATGGACCGTCTAGATTTCATATTCCATACCCCCAATAGTACCAAAGATGAATCATAGTACACAAAGTACTAAAAACCTAAAATAAAAAACGCAACAAATTTGGCAAGTGTTTCTTGCAATCACCCTGAGGAAGTTGTTGCCACATGTGACGCTGCAAATTCGGCAAACGGAGGTACTAGTCACTTCATAGTTACAATAGAATTTATCTTTGATGTGTGCCATCGAATTGTATCAAGGATATAGAGTCTATATTTGAAATAAAATATCAAGGGTCAAGGGTGGCACTTTGTTTGTACGTGAACCATGGAAGGAGGGTCCAAATTTATTTTTTCTTGCATGGATTTGTCATTTTTGACAATAGACATGCATATTTTGTATTTTTCTAAACATTGCAAAAAATGTAGTAAATTCTTCATATGGCATTGGGTTTGAAAACATCACGCAATTGATTCATACAAAAAGAATGGTAAGTGCATACTCAAGTGTGTTGATCATGAGGAGGAATAGAGACCTCATTTCACTTAACCTTGGATTCATCTCCAAAATTGACAATTTGAGAAAAATCATTAAAAAGTGCTATTTGGAAGCATAAATTGGAATTGATATACAAATAGAAATTGTAGAATGAGAGTTGTAGATTCCATCCGTACGGTTAGATTCACCAATTCTATAACCAATTTCTTTTTATAAATTTTGAAAGGGAAATTTCAAAAATCCTTCAAAATTTGATAATAAGAAAAATATTATTATTTTGGAGTAAAATTTGTTGGAATGGATTTGAAATTAGGTTCTTTCAACATGGTGATTTTTTGGAATTTTTTTACTCTTAAAATCTATGACCTCATTTTGGCAAATCCAGTTTTGAACTAAAGTCAATGCAATTTTGGCTTAATCAACCACTTGACATACTTGCACATTGGTAATTCTAGAAAAACATATACTCTAGTAAGACCAAATCCAACCCTTAGATAGAATAACAACTTGATATTGTATCTCCACAAATTAGAAGGACTTTCATCCAAGCAGTTAGGAAGATGACACTATAGTTTCAATCAGTTCATCGTTTGGAAAATGGACTTGGAAGCGCTCATGGGTTAAAAGTGACTTTCATATGTCAAGTGTGGCATACCAACATCCATCTTTTGAACATCCATCTTTTGTACTTCATTCCTTAATGGCGAATTTCATTAAAATGGCGGTATTCCATGTGCCATTTTTAGACCACACAATGTGAATTGTGAAGTGACATCTTGGACAGGTCTAAATTTTGAGATATCTATGACATGTCTAGATCTCAAAAATCTATGGCCATCTTAGATTTCAGACCGCGCGGTCTGAAATATCTAGTACATGTATAGATTCCAAAAATCTAAGTCAGGTATAGATTCAGGAAATCTATGATAGGTTTAGATTTCAGACTGCGCGGTCTGAACTCTAAAAAGTGCCAAAATAATAGAATATAGCCATTTTAATGAAATTTGCCATCTTAGTAGACATGCAAATAAATAGTGAATTTCATTAAAATGGTGGCATCATAGTAAAATCATGGCATAGCATTCCATTAAAATGACACGAAATATGTTAGAAATTGCACAACATTCTATTAAATTGGCACAACATTCCATTAAGAGGGCACAAAATACTGCCATTTTTGCGCAAAAATACCATCAATTAAACGAAATTCACCAAATAATGAATGGATTTTGAAAAAGGGGTGGTTTGTACTTAATAAAACTATTTTTTAATATTGTGAGGATTGTATTTGTTTTGCAAGTATGTTAGGACTTAGGAGTGAAGGTCAACCCCTGAAGGACAATCATTAGTTTGAATGACAATTGAAAGTTTAAATATGTAGAGTTCCACAATGTCCAAAAAATGTACCAAATTTGTGAGGGAATAAACTCTTACCATTGGACCTTAGAATATCAAATTATGATACTTTAAGTTGGAATTTGAGCAAAATAAGATTTTCTGATTCGATTATTGTACTTTCATTAAATATCTTTGTTACAAATTGATTTCTCAAAGGATGAAAGGCTCAACGAATATGAGATGAAAAAATACCAAACAAAGTCTCTCCAAGGTATATTACCATGTTGCAAAAATCTATGAATACATCATGAATTTATTATGGAATTTGTATACCACATAATAAAAATCTATAGAGAACAAGTTTTGATTTCAATTTCTATTTTTTCAATAGATTTGCAACTTGAGTTTCCAGCACACTTTCAAATAACCTAAAGTCTCAATAGTGTATTTTTTTCAATTTTGAAGAGCATTCTAAGAGGTAGTTGCCTCTACTAAAAAAAGGTGAACAAAAATCTCTTTCCTCCCATGCAAAAAAATATTATAACAAGTCTATCAAATTATTTGGTCCACGTTTCGAGAATTTTTTTTGACACATTTACTTCATTGTCTAAAACACTCAAGGACTCAAGGAGCAACCGTGAATTTTTTTTTCCATGGCTTTGAATTCTCTCATCTAATTTTTCTTACATATATTTATTTATGATGTTTGGACTATAGTAAATAGTTCAAAGAGCATAAACTAAACAAATTACAAATCCTCCTCCACATAAAAAATATAGAGACTTGCATGTTTTGAAACTTGGCATGATTATTAAATGTCATATTAAGATTCACCTACCAAAAACAGAATGCAAAAAGCATTGCTTCCCATAAATTTATTGCAATTTAAAGGCAATGAAGTCGAAATCTAGTTAACAAAATTGCTTGCATCCCTTCACCACAGAGTGTGCGGTCATTGGGCGGTGATACAAGAGTTGGTTCCAATCACAATTGAATTGGTAGTCGGATCGTGCGATTAGTGTTTGGTTATTGGAAGGTTTTGTTGTGTGGTTTTTAAAACTATGTAGTAAATGGTCCGTTTACTCTACACTGAATAGGGGTATTAAGGGGACCAAACAATTAAGGGGACTAAATGAGGGGAACTGTAGATGTTCGAAACATGATGTACAACCCTTGTACACTTCAGTCACTGTTGACGTACAATGAAGATAGATATTTATATAGTGTGAAATGCATCAGAGGAAGCAGTGGACGCTGTTGACGTTGCTTGTGGAATCCGTGTTCAACATGAGTAGTACAGTAGAAACGGATCGAAGGCTGCTGACCCCACTAGCTGCGCGCATGACGACGCACCCCACCCCACCCCGGCCTCATGCACTTGCCTAATATAACCTGGCGGAAATCGGAGGGAATGCCTCAGTGGGAGAATCTCTGATCGATTTCCATTGTGCCTGTGCTTCAATTCCAAGCAATTGCAAGGGTTTCATGGAGTTTTTTTCATTGGTGGCCCGGTTGGAGGTAAGCGCAATCTGTGACGACTGTGAATAATATCAGAACGAGAAGATGGTGGTTTCGAAGGAATCGAAGTCGCCGTCGTCACTCTGCTGTGGAACGATCTTTTGCTTTCGTTGCAAGAAAACAAGCGGTGGCTGAAAACAAGCGGTGATGGAACAATTGAACTGAACTGAAGTAGTACTGCTGATGAACCCAAAATTGGATGAAAAGAGGGTGCACTCCGTTGACGGAGCAACTAGTAACTGAAGATGCAGTGGAGGACAACTGAACTGAAAGGGTCCTTAATTGGATGAGAAACTAACGGAATCCGTCAGACCAAGGGAATCAATCCCACCTAATTTGGAACACTTGGAGGCTAGTGTGGCGAGCAGAGAGCTTTTGTTTCTAAATTGTTGACAACAATGAAATCCCGTTTCGTTTGTGAAAAAAAAAATAAATAAATAAAAAAATTGATGACAAACAAGCCTAGCCTATTAATACATTTTATTGAGAGTATAGACTCAACTCCTTCCTTGCACGTCATAATCACCAGCCAAATAAAATGGCCCACCCAATCGGGAACACATCATGATAAATGCTTTGGAATTGTTGCCCCCGGGCATCCGTACAAGACCGGGGTGAACTGACCCCCTCGCTCGGCCACTTGGTAAAACCCTCAAATTTTTTATTTTCCACACATGATAGAATTTGCAAGTTATGAATTCACATTTGCAATCAGAAGCCCCCAATTAATTGGACGGGATGAACAAGGTAAATCAATCGGGCCCAAAATAGGGGGCTTTTTATTTTACTTGCACCCCTATAATTACTTTTTGTAGCTGAGCGAGGGGGCTAGTCCACCCAAGCCCCATACAAGGGATCTATTAACCCCTCAAGGGCCAATCAAGCCACGTTTTTTCGGCAACATAGAAATTTTGGGCAACTCACTAGGAGTGGAGTTTTTAATCTTTCTATTTGAAATTTCAGACAATATGTAGATGAGGAATATAATTAACCTTGGACTGCCGCCAGCACCATTGTGTGGCATTTGAATGACAGTCCAAGGTCTTTAGAAGAATTTAGAAGTAGTTTTTTCATCCTCATTTTTATGGTGACCTTTCATGTTGAGTTACAAAGACTATCCAATTAAATTTTTAGTTGAACTAGTCTTTGCTTTCATGTAGTTGAGAAGTAACTAAAAAAAAAGGGATGGCAAAATTTGGTATTTTAGTGTATTTTGAGAAGTTGTTGCTCATTGTTCTAATTCTGAAATTTTTCCAAATAAATGATATTTTTTGAGTTTGAGACCAACTAACAAAATGAAGGTCATCTAGTCTAGTTTCTACTCCAATTGGAATTTTGGAAAAATTCATAATATTGAATATTTAATTGCAATTTGAACTTTGGACGTATTTTCAATGTTCATTGTATTCTAATTATTGAATGACATGGAAATTGAGTTTACACCATGATGTTTTTCACTATAATGTACACATATGGTGAAATTTTTAGATTTTTTGAAATAATTTTGTATTCAATGTGATTTTTTCTTCAGTTTTTTTCAAAAATTCTCATAAAAACCAATTTTTCTCAAAAAAACCCAATTTTTTTGTGAAGTAGAGAAGACATGTAATATCATCTCTAAAAAATAAACATAAAAATTTTCCTACTTATTTACTTCCAAAATGGTAACAAACTAAGTGATAAGCATGAAGGCTCTGAATTAGTGGTTATAGGTCCGTCCTTTAGGGCTTAAGGTGCGACAACTTCATAATTTTTGACTAAGGTGGAAGCACTCAAAAGGCCAAAACCATCAGCATAGTTGGAGGCATCTTTTTCTTGAAAATTATATTTTTGTACTAGAAAATTATTTTTTCCGAATGTTGTATGTAATTTCTATGATTTTTCAAAGCACCTACTTCCTAGACCACTAAAATTGTTCCATAAGGAGTATATCCAAATCTGAACTATGCGAAAATTAGCTACTAGCAAATTAAAGTTAAGTATGTGTCTTCCTTCACATGTTTTAGCCAATTAAAATTAAACATTTGGAAGACACTCACTAAAGTCCAGAGACACAATTGGGTGAGTCTAGGGCCAATCAATAGGAATAGGTGCAATAATGGATGCTCCCACCTTACATGGTTCAGAAGTTATTGTGTGATATTTAGTTATTTTCACTGCTCGGCCAGTTCGGGCAGATCAAAATAAATCCTTTTTTTATAAACAAGAATTTGAAATTGGTTTTGTAGATTCATATATAAGTGGATTATTAAGTTTTTAATCATTCTAATATGATTAAGGAGATGAAAGTTATGAGGAGTTTTAGTTTGTGAGTAGTAATGGATTTTCTACTCTAAAATAACTTTGAAGTCATTTATTGAATTCAATTTCCAATATTTTTTGAAAAATATAAAAAATCTAGGATGTAAACTGCATTTAACAACATTACAACCATTGGGATTGACATTTTTCAATTCCATAACTAAAAGCTCAACAATTTGGTATTTTGAATCATTCTCTACTTCTTTCTACTTATTATTTCTTTCCTATATGTTGTACAATTCCAAATTATTTGAAATTTTTCAAACATGTAGCCAACTTGCCTTGAAGAAAGAATCCAAAGAAGCACCAAAAACATGGACAATTTTCATATAAATGTGAACTTGTGAAGTTCAGTTGCCTTGGTTTTTACACGCCGTGCAAAAGGATTTTGTCAATTCAAACACTAATATCTTGCAATAATGCAATCTACACAATGCAAATTTCTAAAGTTTTTTTCCACATCTTCTACAACCAATGTATTTACATACTACAAGATCCTATGTGTCCAAAAATCAAGTATATATACTAGAAATGGCAATTTTGAAATGTATTTGGTGAAAACATGGCCAAGGAACTTATAGGGTTAAACATATTCAACCATTTCAAAAAAATCAATGAAAATATATCTATATCTATTTACACCTTAAATGACATTGTTTGTTTGTTTTGTTTGTTATGATGAAAATACTATAGATAATATACAAGGCACTTATTACCTCTTTTGAGGTGATTGTGACAATAAAAAAATAGTTCAAAACAGACATGAAAAATTGATAGGGTGCATGTGTCATTCAACCATTGCTGGTTGAAATTTTTCAAAAAAATTCGAAAAAGGTACATGACTATAATGTTGTTTTGCCATTAATTATAAAAATGAGATAGGATGGTGGCTTATGAAATCCCCCCTATCCTACCCCATATTTTTGTTTTTCTATAAGTTTTTTGGGCTACAAGCAATATATATGGGATATATGGAATTACCATATGTATACTGTATATATTTGTATAATTCATATGCTTTGTATACATAATTTTATAGATGTATATAAATTCCACATATCTTTGTACGTATTCTACGTACAATATGTATTCCATATCCACATTTCTTATCCTAAAGCACCAATCCGATGGCTAGAATCGTCTCTCATGATGCGATCAATGGCAATCGTTCACTTTTTAATCAGAGATGAATGACATTGGGAAAGGGCTCAGGAATTTTATTTGAATCGTTTACCCATCCAGCCCTATTTCCATAAAAGACAGAAAACCATTTGTCTGTAAATTGGGGAATCTTGGATGGGACGCCGACCTTGGGTGAGGGGATCATCTTTCCCACTTTGGAATGAATGAAAGGCTAAAGCAGCCCCCATCAACTTGAAACAGTGGGTGGGCCTTGGAGATGCCAAGGACACACCCGGGTATAGCCTGCCCTGGTTCTCAACCACAACAGTGACTTCGAGCACAAGTCGGGGAGGGTATCAAACGGATATGTGACGTTTAATGAACCATAACCGAAGATAGTTTGGTTTGGGAAGACCCATCGCAATGACAAACACTACTTTAGGTAAACTACCCCATTACGGACAAAATGGGAGCAAGCCCATTGTGGGCGAAATTGTAATGGTGATGTGCATTCAAGTTCTGAAATGTACACCACCATTACAATTTTGAGCGCAATGGATTTGCTCCCATTTTGTTTGCAATGGGGTGGTTTACGTTAGTGGGAACTGCTTCAATTTTTACTCTTTGAAAACATCACTCATAGAGTGATTCAATATTTGAGTTGTAACAAAAAATAAAATCATTCTAGGACTAAAAGGGAAGACGGGTACACCAAATAGTGAAATTAGGTTGCTTCTCACTAATTCCTCAGCATTTAACACTATGTAAATATTTACTAGTATTATACAAGACTAATGCACTTCTTTTGAATTGTTGTAATTGGGACTCATGAAGCTTCACGTGTACAAATGGAAATGTCTATAGATAGATTTGTTGATTTTGATGGCTTGCAAAGTAACTTTCTTGGGGTAAGGCAACCAAATTCTTGGCATAACCTAATTTCAATAGTTAGTATAGAATATGTAATCAATGAAATTGACTTTTGTTAAGATTAAGCAAATGAGCATTGTAGGTTCTAAAAGTTTAAACTAAGTTGGAAGGAAGTTGGAAGTCATGGTAGTGTGATTTGATGCATATCAAATCAACAAAAAGTTTAGTTACAAAACTAAACTTTTAGAACCAAACTTTGGCCCTTAATAACTTTTGCATATTGTATCCAAATACCAAATCAATTGGTGCATTAGAACCTCTTTCCACTTGCCAACAAGACAATATGAAAATGTAATCAACCTAATAATAGTATCGAGGCATAATACCAATTTGTGACAATTTTGGGTGCATTCACTTTATACAATAGAACCTCTCTAAGTGGCTCCCCTATAAGCCAATAAACCTCTATAAACCAATGTTGTCAGACCGATCCGGGACCTATTGAGTAAGGGAGATTCTACTATACAATGACCCCCAACTGATCAAATGGCATGGATTTCATTCTCCTGTGACTGAATGCACCATGCCACCGCCGTTGTTGCTGTTGCTTGGCCCTGACACAGATTTAGTTGGTTACACTCCAAGGTCGCGCGAATTGGAAACCGAATTCAAGCGACCGGGCACGCCGCCTCACGGTATTATTAAGCCCTTAAGTAGAGATCCAAAATGTTGGGATCAGCAAAATCCAACGCGAAATCACTTCATCATGAATGGAAGAAGAAGCATAATTTATGGCGAACAACTCATAAGTGAAGCTAGTGGATGAAATAAGGGCTCATGAAGACACATGAAAGATATTGATATTCATCTCGTGAGGAAAGAGAATTCCAAATGAGAGAAAGTAAGAAACAAAGAAGAGTTAAATGTAGGAGGACTGGTCCTAAAATGGAGCAAGTTCTAAAATCAACCAGGCTGTGGAGGTACATTTTGCACTCTCCAATGTACTAGCAATCTACATTTGAGGAGGTGGTTGGTTTTAGAGCCCATTGAAATGCACTTTTCTGCAACTTCCAAAAATTCATAACTAATTCCACAAAGCTCCAAAAAATATGAAACAACTTGGGTTAGATGCCAATTCCACTTGTCTTTCAAGGAAAATTTACTGAAAATTATTTTCAAGCATTTTCACCTTGCCAAAATTGAGCTTCGGCCCTTACATTGTCGCTTTATGGACCTCCTACCTTAAATAATTAATGATGCACTTCCGACATCTCAGACAGGCAGTGTGAGAGAAAAGAGAGAAATAACAAGTTACTGAATAATAAAAATATAAGTCTAATGATATTGATCCCAGGCAGGCCGGGCAGATGGATCATGGATGGAGAGAAAAAAGGAAAAAAAAAGCTAGCTTGGGAAATGATAAGATAGAATGATCAATTGATGGCAGATTGCGACAGAGGAAAAGGGAAGAATAGTTTTTGTAGGAGAGGTTGGGGTAAAGTTAGAAAGACAGACAATGACTTCTCAAAGGGGATTGAATTGAAGGAATAGAAGGGCCGGAAAGGTTGAGGCACCAGTAGCCTRTGATTTAAGTCATTTTGCAGCACATCGTGAGCACTATGAGGTGGTGGAAATTTTTCCCATGTAGGAAGATAGGAAAATATGGGGATTGCAAATTCTTCACAATTTTATTCTTAGAACTGAAATTACTGTGAATTTTGGGAGCCAAAAAAAGCACTTCATGTGTTGCCAAAGGCTAGAGTCTTTCAAGTACTATCATTCCAAAATTGTTGTCCTACTTCCAAAATTGTTGTCCTACTTACTTCTTCATGTTTTCTTGCTTGCTACTACAAGACATGTGTCATAATCATTTTAATTAGTCCCTACCTTGAAAAGGACCATAAAAAGACACATTCCAAGCTTCGATTGAAAATATTGTCTAACCTTGGTTGGAATAACTGCACTCCTAGAAGTTGGATATTGGGTGTGGTTGACTATTGGTGCCTCTACCTTAACACTACAATCAAGGCATGGGCGGGAGGATAAAGTAAAACAATCCATTGGGGTCAGAATCAGGAATTTGTCCTCATGCCATTGTCGAATTCTTTATTAAAAAATTCCCACATAATGGTAAGTGTAAGGAACAATGAGAGCAATTGAAATTATAGATTTTCAACAAAAATATGAATTTCAATACTTTGGAACCTATTCCATGAGCAAATTGAATCTTTTTCAATCACCAATAGAGCCAGCTATTCCGTGAGCAAATTGAATATTTTTCAATCACCAATATAGCCAACTATTGTCTGTTTTACAAACACCTTATTGTGCCATTAGAGGGCTTCTTTGTTGATGGTATTCCTATCTCTATCTTCAAGCTCGAAATTCCAAGCCCAATCACAACCCTTACACATCCATACACACCTCCCAAGCATGCACCCGCACACAAACGCAACCCCAAGCTAAGCTAAGAAGCTAAGCTAGTTCTTTCCATGTGAAAGTAAGGAGTCCTTCCCTAGCACTACACTCCTGTAGTAACTTACCACTAACTCCTGTAGTAACTTACCACTAACTCCTGTAGTAACTTACCACTAACTCCTGTAGTAACTTACCACTAACTATATCGATCATGCTGAGTATAGTGCAATTCCGAGGTCAGTGACTTTTTCGATGGTTTGAAAGTTGTGGCGTCAGTGCGCTAGCATGTCGTTCGTTGGGCGTCAAGAATCTTGGAAGGCAGGAAGCAGCACATGAGTCAGAAGGAACATGGGGGATTGATTACCAAGGGGCCTCAGGGGATGGCGGAAGGGGTGGTGGACACCCATCTCAGCGAGGGGCCGTTGTGGTTGAAGCCGTTGTTGAAGGCGGATTTCTTCGCCACTTGCGCGGTCCATGGAGTTTCGGCGAAGAGCGAGTGCAACCTCTTTTGCTTCAACTGCATGGGAGACGGCATTTGCGCCTCTTGTGCTGCAGCAGACCATAAGGATCACCACGTTGTTCAGGTACTAGGACTTTTGGTTTCTAAACGAAGTTAATTCCTAGACCAACCTCGAGAATTGAAGTCGTACGTCTAGCAATGTCCGGCCGGACAAAGTTCACCGAGAATTGGGTTCATGGGACCTTTTGCTTTGCTTAATTTGCTTTGCGAGGAATGGAAGCTAGGAAGGSGAGGGAGGTGACAGTAGTCAATTTACGTCAGAGCGAGCAATGTAGCAACACGGCATTTAATTATACTACTTCACAGAATTCGATGAAGAGACATACAGAAAGACAGACAGGTTTCGCTTGCAGAATCCTCGACGGCGGCGGCGGCTGCTGACCTTTGTTTCACGCAAAGTCGGGACAGCAGTCTAGATGGTAGTCAAAGTTAACGTTTGTTCTTCAAGGTCTCTCTTCCCGTTCTTGGAAACCGAAGCGACACTGGATGCATGAAAGTTCGTTGTTTTCCGGAGGATTTTYCTTTTCGAGGAGCTCTCTCTACATTGGGCTTTAATTTCTGGGAGACCATTTTAAGTAAGTGAGCCGCTTCGCCTGGTTTGGGATTCTTGACCTACTCACATTACAATATTTCCATGCAATGTGCTGTAGATCCGACGGTCTTCTTACCATGATGTGATTCGAGTTTCGGAAATTCAGAAGCTGTTGGACATTTCGACTGTTCAGACGTACATTATCAACAGCGCCCGTGTGGTGTTTCTCAACGAACGACCTCAGCCACGACCAGCCAAAGGAGTGACCAATACGTGCGAGACGTGTGAGCGAAGTCTTCTTGATACGTTTCGATTCTGCTCCTTGGGATGTAAGGTACGTAACAAAGTTCATCTTTTCGTCGTGACTTCCCGGTCTTTGTCTCTCCCTCTGCCTTCTATCACCAACAACAAAGGATGAATATGTAAAATTAAGTTAGTCTTTCGCCATGTACGACCAGAAGCGGACGAAGAGGTTGTCCAGGAAAGGCTTTGTTCGTACCGTACATTGACTCAGACGTCMTTTACTAGTCATTCGCTGATTCTACTTTCACCAATTCTGTCGAGGGAGGGGCCAAAGCCTCAATAACTGAACTACGGGATGAAACTCTCAGAGGTCATCATGCGTTCTTGAAGGAACTCTGGCATCACGTCCTCCTCCATTGTAACAATCGATGGTGATTTCACTTAATTGCAACTTACTGTGTCGAGTTTAGTTCAATCACAATAGCACAATAGCACAACAGCCGAAAATTGAGGAATGAAAGATTCTGCTATTGCGAGAACATGGCAGATCTTGATAGAAACGCGTACTAACTGCCGCTCTCCTCGCTTCTTTTCGTGAGGAGAGAGTGTAGAAGGGTGGATGCTTCAATTATGGGTTAATCTACGAAATTATGGTAATCGGAAACCCTAAATTGAAGTTTACTATTCCTCTGATGGAGGTCGCGTTGTTTTGTGTGCTCTTKCCAGCTTGCAGGCATCAAAAGGCACAAGGAGCTCTCTTTCTTTCTCCAGCCCAAATCTCAAGGTGGTGTCGTTAACAGCACGAATTCGCGTGTCGCTTCGGACTCCGAAGACTCTTCCACGCAGAAGAAGGTTCSCCGGTCGAAGAAAGTGTCGCAGCTCCAAACCTCTCCTTTGTCTCACACCAGCTTCGAGAGCTCCGAGACGACCGATCCCGATATGATGGAGGAGGACGCCCAGGCTTTCAACAAGCCGCGAGGAGCGTGGGTGAAACAGTCTTCCCCGGTGGAGAGTGCCGAGCGTTTCCGGACCACCAGTTGCTGGCCTGTCACTCTCGTGGTCGACATGTCACCCAGGACACCCCCGCGTTCGAATTTGCTCCGGATTGCGAAACGAAGGAAGGGCATTCCTCACAGGGCGCCTCTTGGGACTTGAATCATCGAGGAGATTCCTATTCCCCGAATTCCTTCTTCAAGATGTAAATAATAGGGGAAGCGGGGGTGGGGTGGGGTGGCACTATTGCTGTATCATATCGAAAGGACTGGAATACAGTACAGGGACCGGCCTGCAAATGATCGATCGGCCCTGGCATCCATCAATCCATCAATCCATCAACCAATCAATCAATGCATCATTGCGACCGAAGGACAGCAAAAAAACAAACTAGAAACAGTCAGAGAGCAGCGCGCACCCAGTACATTTCCTGGATAAAAATGCTAGTTCTAAGTTATGAGAAAAGCTCATAATAGCATGGCATACACTGTGRTATTATTTATCCAATAAAGCACAAAATTATATGTCTTTGTATTCATTAGAATTGTATTAATTAGAATGGGTCAGTCAGTCTAACTGAAGTGGGAAATGACAAAAGCTCTTGCATTGCACAGTCAGGACTCAGGACTCAGGACTCAGGGAGGGAAAACAATCAATGTGGTTGAGGGACAGGATCAGCAACCCTAAAACAGTCCATTTTTTTAACCCTCTTTGACAATTTATACCTGCAGAATGGAAAATGGACATGGAACAGGCTAGTAAAGGGGACCACTGTAAATACACCATACTATTAAGGGTATGTTGACCTATTCAGAACCCTTCTCGGAACCTTCCATCATTTGGATTCAGTAATCATGGTGTTGTCATATTCTATACCACAATTAGGTCAGTGTGACACGGATTAGGTCCTTCTGACTTGGTGTAAACCATGTTGGTCTGTGGTGTCAATTTGCACACACTTTGATGAATTAGGAGCGATTTTGCGTAACTTATAGATTGTGTTAACCTTCTCAAGGATAGCACTCACTACCTAAGCCTACATGGCTTAGATAGTAGAACTATCCCCAACAGACTCTTTATTCACGCTGATCAAATATGACCAGAGTTCTTCTTCTCTGTTATCCTTCTCCAAACATCAAGTACAAGGCATACTAATATTGTTGGTGAAGCACCATTTGTGTTGGAAGAGATAATAATAGCACTTATAATGTGTGCCCATGTACTAAGGTAAACTACCCCATTATGGGCTAAATGGGAGCAAGCCCATTGTATGCAAAATCGTAGTGCTGGTGTACATTCAAGTTTTGAAATGTATACCCACCCCCAACAAACTCTTACTTAGGTCTAACCTTAATTTATTCAACCGAGTTATTTG
Organism: Pleurozium schreberi; assembly: GCA_006891605.1. Lineage (NCBI taxonomy): Eukaryota > Viridiplantae > Streptophyta > Bryopsida > Hypnales > Hylocomiaceae > Pleurozium > Pleurozium schreberi. Next base: position 34,378 of record VACF01000315.1, on the reverse strand, counting down.
GGTTGGGTTAATCATTTGTGGTTTAAAGCACCTGCTTTAATTCCGGTGGTTCCTGAAGACTGGAAATTCTACGTTAGCCAGCAATCGAAAGTGAATGATAAGTTTTAAGTGGTCTTGTTGAGGAGTCCATTCATTCAGACCATACGGATGGGGAACATAAATTAYGGCGGAAAGGTGTCCCTAAAGAATGGACTTTGAGGGAGAGAACTTGGAAAATGATTTACATGGACGGATGGACGGATGGACGGAAGGACCGTGACAAGAAGGGAGGGAGATTGAGTGATTCTCTGGAAGCCCATATGGGGATTATTCCGCGCATCATGCATCATGGGCACAAAATAAGGTAAGGTAAGGGCAGGTAAGGTAGGGACAACAAGGAAAGAGGAAAGAAAAAAGGAAAAAAAAAGGAAAAAAAGAAAGGGGAAAGGCGCAGAGAAGGGATCTCAAACTTACTGTACTACTGGATAGGATGTTCAGCGGGTGTACATCCCACTTTGTAATGTACAGTACAGTCCATATGATTGTGGAAGAAGCAACCAGCCAGGGGGGGTGCTAAAAAGCAATGCAATCTTTTTTTTTATTGAGAAACATTGACAAGATATTCTTCCTTTTCCTGTGGATGAAATTGCAACATGCTACCAAATCTTGGGACGGTGTGGCTCTATTTTTGGATGAATGTATGCCTTTGGAACAAACTCATCGGGAACTAACAATACTATTTGAAAATGTATTGTTTCAATGGGCTCACAGTCCAACTTTGAAAGTTTACTGTTGTAGTGCACCATCAGTACTAATAAAATGCCTCCCATTGAAATAGTATTGTTGCAATACCGATGTTGTACTAAAACAATACATTTTCAAAGTTGGAGTGTGAGCCCATTAAAACAGTATTGTTTCAATGGGGGGTACTTTCCTGATGAATGTACGCTCTTTTGGATGAATAAATAGATTTTCATCCATATATTGTAAGTTTCATCCAATTGTGAATAGCTTCATTAGTCTATTCATGATTGTTTTTTGTACTACCTTAAATAAATGGAGGAAAAAAATTAGGAGCAATTGCAAAAATTCCTACCAATAACAAAATTTGGCTCTCCTAAATTCTTTTTTACAATATTCAATTAACATGGTTTTTTAATATGTCAAACTCCTCTTGTCATTTTTGTCAACAGGAAAAGATCGAAAAATAGGTTTGACTAATTTAACCTTGTAAGAATTCTAGTCAATATTCAACAAACTAATTGGCAACTTTGGAATCAAGGTTCTTAATATTTTAAATAATAAATTTGATCAAAAGAAATACAAAATAATTTGATGGAATGTTTGAGGTGAGATTCTTTCAATTGCTTCTTAGTAGATAAAATAGTTGAATTGCTACAAGATTTTGGAGTGGTATTGCTCCATTGTGGATGAATGTTACCTATTTTTAAGTGTGCTTGGATTTTCATCCATATCTTTCATTATTCTTCGATGGACATGAAGGTAAATGGCTTCATCATTCATTCAAATAAACATGAATCACTTCAAGATCTACTGCCAAAATAAATAAAACAAAGATCCCTGTTTCGAACTCATTGCCAGTGGTGAAGCAAAAAAAATAGCAATTAATTCAAAGGTTAGCAAGTGGAAATTGGAAGAAAAATCCGTTTTCAATTTGAAAACATTGGCAAATAAACAATGAAAAAATCTATGAAATTTCTATTTAGAAAAAAAAAAAAAACTCAACACTGGAAAATCCATTTTCTTGTGAGAATTAAAGGAAAGGAGCTAGTAAAACTCAAAAAATATTGTGAAAACTCCGTCCCTACTCCAATATCACTCCATATATCAAGAGACCCTAAACCTAGTAACTACTGAAGTACTTCGATGCACCATGCATTGACCCAATRTCACTTTGCGTACATCTTCCAAATCAATATGTATGGAAGAAACGTGATTTCAAAACCTCTACCTAGAAAAAATTTAACCCTTCCTAACTTTTGCATACTTCATCCAAATGTCACATTCTTTGGTGCATTGGAACCCTCCTTTCATTTTCCCAACAAGAAAATCAACAAAACTTTGACCATTCTAATAATAGCAACCAAGGCAAAGTAGCCAAAAGTGGCGGTTTCAGGAGTACCCACCTGACTGTGGTACTACACAAATACTGGACGTAGCAGGGCTAACTAGATAACAAAGTTTGAGTATACTAAATAGTGAAATTAGGTTGCCCCTCATTAATTTCTCGACATATCACACTATATAAATATTTATTATTACTGTACAAGAATGCACTACTTTTGACTTAGTTATTGGTGTACTCATGAACCTTCATGTGTACAAATGGAAGTAATTGTAAAAAAATTTAGTGACTTTGATGACTTGTACAATAACTTTCTTGGGGTAAGGCAACTTAATAGGAAAGGCAATTGAATTTCACTATTTAGTGTAGGTTTAGGTTGTGCTCTTTTAGTATGAAATGAAACTGCTGCCCATAGGTGGGGACGGGATAGGTTACTAGTAACTTACTAGCTTCTGGAGGTTTTGTGCATCCCAGTTCCCAAGCGTGCTTTGGCCGCTGTGCCTGACTAGTCCAAAATGTTGTGTGATGGTGCCCAAGCACTTGAATGTTCTTTGGTGGTCATCCACGATTGGATGCTTTAATACTTTAATGTCCTTGAAAGTCAYTAACGTAAGTTTTAGTCCAAAATGTGGTATGTCATGACAAGCACTAGGGGGCTTGGCCAGACACAAAGCCAAATTTGGCTTTGCTGGGGTAAATTTTCCACACACTCATTTGGGCTGCTGTGTGTGACTACTTGTAACATTAAAAGGAAGAAGGAAAAAAACGGGTAAAAATCATGGATGAAATCATTGAATTTCTTTTGGAAAATAGTACAGCCAGTTGCTTTTTTCCTACATTTTGGATGAAAGGTATTGAAAATCATTGCTTTTATGGATGAAAGTGCACATATGGATGCTTTCCGTTGGTTGTTCCATGCATGCATTCCACGGGACAGGGTGAACTGACTCCCTCATTGCCCCATTTTTTACTCCTGGGAAAAGCATTGGAATTCTCTTATCTACCATGTATGACAAAATTTGCAAATTCTTAATTCATATTTGCCATCAGATGCCCCAAATTAGCTTAGGGAGGCGAAGAAATACAAAATTGACATGGCCCAAAATAGGAGGCAATTTTTACATTTACCTTGTGACAGGGGGAATGAGGGGGTCAGTTCACTCTGGCCATTCCAGGGTCCATGTGTCTCTCTCTCCCAGCAAAGGAAAATAACATACACAAAAAAAATGGGTTTCACTTGCCGCCCTCCTCCTCTTTAACTCTTCTTTAATATTTGGTTAATTAATGGGTTTCTGAAGCGGAACAAGGGCTGCTTCCCCCTGTCCGTAAAACCTGTGATGTCATCCCAAAACCAAGTTTCCATCACCAAGTTCCAGACAGAGCCCAATTGGAGCCAACGTCTCACCCCCAACCCCAAATGGGTCCGCTGTTCCCGTTGTCGCACATTCATTTGCCACTGACTCATTGTTATGCCGGGTGTTGGGTCCAACCATCCGTCCATCTGCCAGATGGATAAATACTAACTCTTAATATATGGCCTCTGTTAGTTGAACCAACCAACCAACCAACCAACACTATTTGCTCTTTCGTCAAAAGCCTCGGGACRTGGGAACCGCTATGGGCATTGGATTGCTGGGGCAACTGACTGCAAGGCAAGGCAAGGCAACGCGGGGCCGGTCCCGGTCCGGTTCCCGGTCCACGGGGGTTGCAAAACCAAAAAAACTAAACTACGCTTTGGGACCACTGTCCTGGAAGACAATGGTAGGGGAAATGCCAGGTGGCAGTGAAACGTGGAGCGGAAGGCAACTGCAGCTTGCGTGAAGGACAGAACTGAGCACCTTGAATTGCCATTGGAATTGGACCCAACCCCCCCGAGAAATTGAAGGCAGACCAGGGGAGGGGGCAGTTTGGTTGGATGAGGGATTCCTGGGTCACATCATCCACCCAATTTCCTCCCAACCCCAGCCCCTTTGGGGCCCCCAGGCAGGCATTGTTTTCATGATGAATTGTTGGGATCGATCCATCCGTCGGTCCGTCCATCTGTCCGTCCGTCGGTCCGACCACAACAACAACAACTGAATGCCAACAAGGCCAACACCATTGGAATGGGGTCCGTCCACCTTCACTGTTGGCTCCCACCATTTGTTCCTTCCATTGCTTCTTCCTCTCAGTGAGTGGGTTGCATTGTAATAAGGACTCTGGTGGTAAGGTATATTTTTTCATGTGCTTTGGGGCCATGCAGCATCAGTGGAGATAGATGATATTTGAGCGACTCTTCAGTCTAGTAGGGCACAAAATCCTACTCCGTCCGTCCCCAAATCAATTAATCCAGGGTTTTCAAATATACTTGTCCCAGATTAAATTCAAAAAAGTATCTCTTTACAACTTGATGGACAACATTTGAAGCTAATAAGTTATCTTGAAGCAAAAGAAACCGCAGTTGCACGCAGTTGACTACATAGTGATTCAATCATTGCAACTGAAATTGAAGTGCAACCTCTAACCAATCAAAGGCAAAGAATTCAACCTAGAACAATACAAAACAACTTGCTACTTACAAATCTCTTAATCCCTAAAGGTCTTTGACTATACTTTCACCAAAAGTGCTCCAAAAGTGCTCCAAAACTGCCATTTCTAGTACAACTAACAAATTAGCAAAAAAAAACATTTTTGGACACATGCAATCAAAGGATCTTGTAGTAAACTACTTTGGAAAGATGCGTAAAAAATTTCAGATTTTTCCACCATGTGGATTGCAAGATATTTGCGTTTTAAGTGACAAAACTCCTTTTTTTATCCCTTCAAAAATCCAAGCAGCTGAACTTCAAAAGGCCACATTTTTATGAAAGAATGTCCAAAATGGTTGTAACTCTTTGGATTCATTCTTCAGGTCAAGTTGGAGACACTCTTGAAAATTTTAAATTCATTTGTAATTGTACAACATGTAGGAAAAAAATAGTAAGTAGAAAGAAGTAGAGAATGATTCAAAATACTAAATTGTTAACTATTTATTTATGAAATTGAAAAATCCCAATTCCAATGGTTGCATTGTTGTAATAAACAATCTACATCCAATATTTTTATTTTTTTGTAAACCACTCCGCGGAAATCGCCCGTTCATTTCCTCGAAGGGTTCTGCTGCGCAATCAACCGTAATGCTCGATTACGCTGGCAAACCTGCGTAATCGAGCATTACGGATTTTTCATCGAATTTTTCTATTTCATTCCGAGTGTTTCATCCAACTTCGATTTTCCTGCTCGTGATTTACTTCGGGCAATGTCCTCGTTGTTGGGCATTTTGCGATGTAAAGTGCCTCCTCGTCGGGCTCTGCGCCGTCCTAGTTGTCCCTTTACATCGGGAAACGCCCTCCTCCTTGAGCATTGCCCTATACATAATTATTGAAAAATGAGTTAAATAAAGGACTTCAAAGTTTATTTTAGCATAGAGATTTCATGATTGCCCGCAAACAAAAACTCTTCATAACTTTTGACTCGTTGATCAAAATGGAGTAATTCAAAGCTTTCTATGTATATGTAAATCTAGAAAACCAATTTCAAATTTTTATTTCTGAAAAAGTCATTTTTCTAGATCTACCAGGGCTCCTCGCTAACCACTGAAAATCACATTTCATGCAATAAATTTTTAACCATGTAGTCAAGAGTCATGAAAATTGTTGGGACTTAAAAGCTACTCTTCGGACATATATTGTGTGAAAATTTTAAAAACAAATTTAAAAATCCATTTGTAATGAGTTGCTCAAAATCACTATGTTGCCAAAAAAACGTTGTTTGGTCCTTTAGGGGTTAAGATGAACAACCACGATATTTGAAGAGAAATGAATAGAATGCTTAGTACTTGATCACCGTTGTTGACTTTTGCCACATTATAAGTTCAAAACATTCATATCTTTATCAAATGTTTTAAAGTAGTAACAAAACTAAACAACCAAAAGAATATGGATTTAGTATTGCTTAACCCTTCAACATTCAAAAACTTTGGCACGATTTTGCTTTATTTTGTACAAAAACATCATTCACTGCAATTTCATGAAATTGGTCATATAGGAAGGTTGTCTTTTCAACATTCAAGTATGACATTGGATGGATAAGAAGTTAATTGGACAAAATAGAACTTGCAAGCCTTCCTTTCATTGTCGAGAATATGGACGTTGAAGCGCTTCAAAATAAAAAATGCATTCAAAATCCAAACCTTCATTAAGATGATTTTTAAACTTCGCACAACTAAGAGTTTATGATGAATTTTTAACTTTTTTAGGAATAGACATTCAAATTTTTAAACACCAGATGAGAACAGACAAAATCATGTTTTTCCATCCATCATTTTTTTGGAAAAATTCTTGCGTTTATTCTTTAAAATTTGTATGGTGTAGATTCTAAGGGCTTTGTTTTGCAAACATTCTATGATTCAAAGGGTACCAATAGATTTTACCTTACAAAATAATTTTTTCAATTCTCAAAATGATCCTTCAAAACCAGCTTGAATGAAACAAAATAGAATAAAATAAAAATCATTTTAAATTATTATAATTAGTTCTTAAAATTTTGAACTTAAAGAAATGAATTCTTGAAAAAACCACAATTATTTAATCTACAATCAATTTTTAAAGGAATTTTCAATTTGGGGCTTCAAATTTTATTGAACTATGGACCATATTTTGCAGCTATATTGGAGAGTCACGATTAAATTATTATTCTAAGTTTCATTTTCCATTGCATCTTCACTATTGGAAATCTTGGCTCCCCCTTGGTTCCTAAGGGATATAAAAGTCTAGGATGTTGATATAAATTAGTAAACGCACGGCCAAAACACTCACACAACATGCACTCTCATCTCTAGTAGAAAGTCACTCAAAAGGGACTATCCACTCAAAAGATTATTTAATTTGTGTCAAACATCCACCTCCCAAAAGTGAATTAGTTAACCCCGAAATTCCATGACTACGTTTTCACCAAAAAAGCTCCGAAATTCATTTCTAGTACAAGTACCAAATTTTTGAAATAAAATTTTTTTTGGACACTTATAACTATGGGATCTTGTAGTATGCTGACTTGAGAAAAAGTGGAAAAAATTTCAATAATTTCCATTGTGTGGATTGCAAGATATAAGCATTCAAATTCATTGAAATCATTTTTTTGGGCCCTTTGAAAAAACAAGGCAGTTGCACTTCACAAGCTCACTTTCCTATAAAAAATGTCCAAAATGCCGGTGCTTGTTTAAATTCTTTTTCCTAGATAAATTGATCACATGCTTGAAAAACTTCACTTTCCTATGAAAAATGTCCAAAATGCCAATGCTTGTTTAAATTCTTTTTCCTAGACAAGTTGATCACACGCTTGAAAAACTTCAGACCATTTAAAATTGTACAATAGAATATAGGAAAAAAATAGTAAGTAGATAGTCTTAGAGAATGATTCAAAATACAAAATTGTTACAAATTTCATTATGGAATTGAAAAATTCCAATCCCAATGGTTGCAATGTTGTAATAAACAATCTACATCCTATGATTTTATTTTATTTCAAAAAAATTGAAATTGAATGAGATAAAGGACTTTACGGTTTATTTTAGAGTAGAGATTCCATAACTGCCCGCAAACAAAAAAATCCTCATAACTTTTGACTCATTGTTCAAAACGGAATGATTTAAAGCTTTCCATGTATATATAAATCTAGAAATCCAATTTCAAATTTCTGTTTCCAAAAAAAGTGATTTTTTCTAATATAACCAAATTGCCCATTTACAAAAAGATAACATATTAGGCCATATCTTTTGACTCGTATTTCAAATGTCATGAAATTTTGTGCATACAAAAAATATCTCTTGTCCCCACATTCTAATAAGATTTGGCCAAAAATACGGAAATCTCCAATCACATGTACCTGCCCAAAATTATTGTGTAGCCAAAAAATGCATGTTGGTCCTTTACTCACATTACTAATTGGTAAGAACCCCCCACCCTCCCCCCCACACATACACAAATATTTATGTTTTCTAGAAGTAGTCTTGACACCAATCAATATGGGATGTATTAGTGAATTTTGTATCCGTATTTTGTGTAGATATGTATGTATTTTGTACATGTATTTGTATCGCATATCTCTATTTACATTTTGTATTCGTATTTGTCTTCTATATATAAATATACTAGAGTATCCGTATCCCACAATATCCATATCGCATTATTTATTTTTCAATATGAATGGGGTTGGAAGGAGGAGTCCTGTTTACAAGACCGACGGCTCTCAATTTTCACAAAGACCGGGTTCGCACTAACTGTAACCTGGAGGGATGCATCTTTTCAGAAGATAATCACCATAGTTATCACAAAACCTGTTTCTTTAACCCCAAACCTTCCGATTCAATAAGGCCCCAAACAAGGTGGCAATCGACCCACTAACATGATTGAGTTCTAATTCATATTTAGCCAGAAGTAATCTACTTGTATGATCTCATATAATTTGGTTTGATATATGACTAAATCTCTTTTTGCAGAAAATTTCATTCAATGGAATCATGCCACATTGGAGACACCGTTGTGAACCTTAAATCCATCCACATCGTACCCTAACCCAAACAAAAGTATCAACAATAAAAAAAAAAAGTCTTTGCCCTCTCCTTGCGCGTCTAATATCTTGTTCACTTGTACAGTTTGAGACAAGAGCCACCGCCGACAGTTGAACCAAATTTTGCAGCAATGGAAGTAGCGATCACAACCCACCCAAAGCAGATTCAAAGGATGAAATTCCAACTAAGGTAGACTGCTCTTAAAGCAACCATTTAAGAGCTGATAGCGTTTTCACAGAAGCTAAACTCCTTCAAATAATTTCCAGTGAATTTTCATAGGAAGTAAAAAAAGAATAGGCATCTAACCCAAGTTGTTTCATATTTTTCGAACCTTCAAGGAATTAGTTACAGATTTTTGAAGTTGTAACACAACGATCACTAAAAGCGACCACCTCCTAAAATGTACTCCACTGATAGATTGAAGAAAGAAAAATGTACCTCTATATCATGATTGCTTATAGAGCATGAGTGGCAATGGCCCACTAGGAATACCAACAACAAGGTAGGAGGTTCATAAAGCGCCCATCTAAGGGCTGAAGCTGAATTTTGAAATAATTTTCAATAAATTTTCCTTGAAAGAAAAGTGGAATTGGCATCTAACCCAAGTCATTTCATATTTTTTGGAGCTTTGTGAAATTAGTTATGATTTTTTGAAGTTGCAGAAAAATGCATTTCAATGCACTCTAAAACCGATGACCTCCTCAAATGTAGACTTCTAATACATTGGAGGGTGCAAAATGTACCTCCAGAGCCTGATTGGTTTTAGAACGTGCTCCATTTTAGGACCTCCTAGTTAGTAATAAGGTAAGGTAGATCCCTTTGTTTGCTTCTCCTGTTATTGAGCCCGAATAACTTATGATATGATATGCTCAAGCGAGCAAGGGCGGGTCACGGAATATCCTGCCCTTATTATTATATCAATCATACGGCCACTGTGCAAATACAAAAGGACAGACGGACCAAGCCCAACAACTAAAAAAATAATTTAGGTGTCAAAAAGTTGGTGAAGGCGCAAATCAAAAGCAGCAAGAAATCGGTCTAGAAAGACGGTAAGGCAAGGCAAGGCAAGTCAGCTACTGTACTTAGTCGTGGGGAAGCATCTGAAAGGAAGGAAGCCCATGTTCCATCCCTTCAGTTTCCATGGTGCCATTAGCATACACTGTACGTTTTTACATGAGATTTGATTCCATCATCCGGGAAAACGTGGAGAGGACGGAAAACACGGTGAGCAGGGCTTTTTTTTTTTATTTTTTACAAAGTGCCACAATGGCAATTTTAAATGCTATAGTGGTGCTCCAAATTACAACATTCATCCAACCATTGGATGTATAGTATGGTTTTCGTCCACAATCTGGCAATTTCATCTAAGATTTTTTTAAAATTCAAAATTGTTTGGTGATTTCATCCAAGTTTTTTTACATTATTTTAGGCATTTTTTAGCCAAATTATTTTTCCGGGTGCAATCTGGCACCAAAAAGCCAAAAAAAAAAGACATGACGGTGAGTTGGGTTACTTTCACAAGGGAGTGCTAAACGTGAATTTTTTTTCAGAAATAGAGGTTTTTATATGATACTCCCTCTTGTTTTTTAGTGGAAAAACACTAAAACTCTAAATTGGAAATAGTTCATGTAAGGTAGACAAGTCTATTTTACCACCTTGGTTTGTAATATGAATATCTTGGGGCCAACTCCAAGAGGGGCACGTGTTTTTCAGAAAGGTGTGCTTGTTTTTTGAATTGAACTAGTAAGTGGAATCATGATTTTCCAATTAAAATTGTAATTTCTATGAATTTCTGAAGTGGTTTGTCATGAAATTACAAAATTGTCTATAGAGTAGAGTTATAATTGTCTCGTAAGCAAACCATGATTACCACCTTTCCATGTATCTAATGGCACTTAATACTCACCAATAAAAGATTGACAAGTTACCCCCTTGTTGGTATTAATGCACTAGTTTTGTCCAAAAAATTAATTGATTTGGATGCTTTTCTGGACAAAAATAAGGGGGGGGGGGGGGGGCAAAGTAGGATGACAGAATTGGGCAATGACAAGAATTGGGTTGGTCAACCCTAAACCACCAAATTGATCCATTTGTTGATTTTGATTGTTGAATAAGCAATTAGGAATTCAAATCAATTCTTGCTCAATGATCAATGATCAAAATCAATAAATGGAGCCTATAATTTTAGTGAGACAAAAAAATGCATTGTTTTTGATTTGGAGGTTTGTAGTRGGATAAAGAGAATAGAGAGGGAAAGTGAAACATATTTGTTGGGTCTAGAATGAAGGGAAAAGGCTTGGCATCAACAATAGCTACTCTCAGGAGGTTTGAAGAGCTATCTTAATAAATAAAAAGGGAGCTAGTGCTAAGTCAATGGAATGTTCACACAAAGTGTTAGTTTAATAAATAAATGAGTTTAATTGCAGCTTCAAAATTTAACTAAGGGTTCAAATCACTTGAGTTTTTCACCCATCTACACCTACAAATTCTAACCACTTGTACAAAAATTTAGGCACTATGTGTAGTAATACTATGTGTAAAACATATCATTGTCCAACGTAAAAGTGTGCACTTTTTTAAAAGGCCTAATATCAATATTCCATTATTGCACCTAGTTGTGACCCTTTTTCTAAAACCAATCTATAGGGGTTTTGCCTAAAATGTAMATTCCCTATCTAAGAGAGTCTAAAGTCACTTTGGAGTACACATATTTTCAATACTGCAAAAAAAAATTAGTTTATTTATATATTGTTCAAAGAATGCATAAAAAGATATTCTAAAATATGTTTTGACTTCCAACAAGATCCAACAACAAATCAACAAATTCAATAATAGGAATAGTGCTCAAAAGAATGGATGGAAAAGTCTCTATACATATGATGGATGAAAATCGTGACTTCTTGACACTTTGAGTACCTATCAAATTTGGGACCAAATTTAGACGTGATATGAAATATGACTTTTTTGATTTTCTGAAGTTCACATCAAATAAAACACAAAGAACATACATGTATTTTTCAAAATAGAGGGAGTAGGTTTCTAAGTTGCACAGTAATTGTAATACTACTCCTACTAAGTGTGCCTTGTGTGGTTGCCACATCCAAAATAAAAATGAAAGTTATTTTTTTTAATTTTTTTTAATTTCAATAACTTTCACACCAAAAGTTCAAACGCCACAAAATTGGCACGAAGAGAAAGCTCTATGCACAAAATAGTGCAAGGTTATGTTTTGGGGCGTTTGGACTTGTGTTGCAAAAGTTATGAATATTCCAAAATAAAAGGTAAGTTAATTCTATTTTTGAATCCATAAAAAACTTTGAAATTCAATAACTTTCACACCATATGTTCAAAAGCCACAAAACAAAGTGCATGCACCCATTCTTGCAAAGAGCTTTCCAGCAGTACAAGGAGTGTTGCAAGATGTCTTACATTTCAATGTATCAACCAAACAAAACAAACAACCTATCTTAAGGTATTTAATTGACTAGTGTGCCTTGTGCTCTTGCCACAACCAAAATAGAAGTAAAAATATATTTTTTTATTTTTTAATTCATTATAGCCTTGAAACTCAATACCTTTCACAACGTAGTGTGAGAGGTTGCACTTATCGTAGGATTAGAGAGCTCTTTGTACAAATAATTTGATTTAATTTTCTTGTTTAAGAAATCAAAAAATTTCACACCAAAGGTTGTTTCAAGGTGTTCACACATTGGTTGTGAAAGTCACATATTTTCCAAAATAAAACATAATTTAATTCAATATACTAGTGTGCCATGTGTCGTTGCCACAACCAAAACAAGTTCCACATCCAATAATAAATTTTAAACCCCCCAAAAACTCAAAACTCAATAACTTTCTCATTAAGTGTCAAAACACTACAGAACCAAACCTATGCACTCCTCCTTGCCAAGGGCTTTCTAACAATACCAAACACGCCATTGGGGGATGCACGAGCTATTTTATAAACTTTTAGACCCAAAAGTAACTCAAAAATCAATAACTTTCATGTTGTAGGTCAATACTCCACAAATCCAAGCCCGTGCACCTCTCCTCATTGAGGGCTTTATGACGGTACAAAGCACGCAACCGGGGGATGCATGGTCTAGGAGATCTCAAAGTAATAAACAAACAAATTAAGGAAGAATATTCCATACTAACTTTGTATAGAACTAGTGTGCCTTGTACCGTTGTCATAGTCAAAATGAAAGTAAAAATATTTTTCTAAATTTTTAAAACCAAAAATAACTCAAAAATCCATAACTTTCACCTGTAGATTGGAACACCACGAAACCAAACCCATGCACCCCATCAAGGTACATACGGTTCAGGAGATCTCAACGTAACAAACAAACAAACAAAACAAAGAAATAAACAAACAGCCTAACTTAAAGGATGGATGTATAGATAATGTATAGACTAGTGTGCCCTGTGCCGTTGCCATAGCCAAAACAAAAGTAAAAGTAATTTTCTAATTTTTAGATGCATTAAGAACTTCAAAATTCAATAACTTTCACTTTGTAGGTCGGAACGCTACGAAACCAAGCTCGTGCACCCCTCCTTGCCAAGAACTTTCCGACGGTACCAAGCATGCCACCGGGGGATGCAAGGTTCGGGAGATCTCAATATAACAAACAAACAAAAACAAAAACAAAAAAACTAACTTAAAGGATGGATGTATAGATGTATAGATTCCCAATTCATAAAAAGGTCCAAATGCCACAAAACAAAGTATGTGCACTTCTTCTTGCAAAGAACTTTTGAGCAATACAAAGAATATTGTGGAACGCCTCATGGTTTGTTAGATTTCACTGTATCAAACAAAACAAACAACCTATCTTAAAGGTATAGATAGACTAGTATGCCTTGTGCCATTGCCATAGCCAAAATGAAAATAAAATTTATCTTTTTATTTTTTATTTGTAATCAAACACTTAAAATTCAATAAATTTCACAAAAAAGGTTCAAATGTTATGAAATTGGCATGAAAGAAAAGCTCTATGCCCCCAAAAGTGCAAGGGCTCTGTTTTGAGGTGTTTGGACTTGTGATGCAAATGTTTTGAATTTTCCAAAATAAAAGGTGATTCTATTCTATTTAACGATTCATAAAAGAAAATTGAAATTCAATAACTTTTTCACCCAAAGCCTAATAGCTACAAAACAAAGTCTGTGCACACCTCCTTGCAAAGAGCTTTGGAGCAGTACCAAGAGCGCCGCAAGACACTTTACAGTTTGTTACACCTTAGTGTATCAAACAAACAAACAAAAACAAAATTCAAAAACAAAAACAAAAACAAAAAAACTATCTATCTAGTACCTACCTGATACTATGAATTTTATTTTTTTCACCAGATTTTATGAAAATGATGTACAATGAATTACTTTATAATTTATTACTTTGAATTCCCATTAATTTACTTTGTGATATTATAAAAACTTGCATAGAAATGTCATATGTGTGCAAGTGTACGTTTTCACATTCACTTTCATTTTTTCCACAATATCAAGAAAGAATGATGCAATCATTATTTTACTCAAAAATAATAAATGGACAATAAATAGTTCATAATGACTTCAATATAGAACAAGTAAAAAGCTAACAAATTGCATTTTTTTTTAAATTTAATCAATAGTGACTGAAATTTTAGTTGAATTTCTTTGAAATTATGATAATAAAGTACAAGAAGTTCATATTTTTACTAATCTATTTGATTATAAAATGATTATTAAAATATTCATGTTGAATTTCAGATATTAATTTGGGTAGATAAATTATTAACCTTGTAAATTATTCTATTAAAAATTAGCTTCAAAACAAGTATGCATGTATGTTATTAATGTGCGTACATTCTTTGTACATCAATACACTAGATTTGTAGATCACCTTGATCATTTAGGGGTTTGAGAAATTTAGATGTTTTATTGGATTGGTGGCCACGGTCACTAAAAAACATAAAAAATTAAGATGTTAGAATTTTGGTTAAGGTAGCAACACCCATAACCGTCAAAATAAGCAATTCAGCAGAGTTGGAGGCACTTTTTTCTAAAGAAAATATTTTTTCTAGATTAGCAATTGAAATCATGAATTTTCAAAAAACAAATAGAATTTTTGGATAAAGCATCTAATTTCTATGAATTTTAAAAGTAGACCTTCCTAGAGCACCCTAAACCACACTCTAGTAAATTTGCTTTGATTCTAGCACCAAATTCTAAAAAAGTCAGAGGCCACCAACCACAATTAAACATGGCAAGGTACCTTTGGAGACAATTTAAGGGAACTCTAGTGACACTTATGGGTGTTGCTACCTTATATCACTATTTTTAAATTGATTTTATTGGAAAAAAATGAATCTTTGCAATTTTAAGCATTTGCAAAATCACATTTTCAAGTTTTATAATACATCRGAAAGGAATGCCAATTCTAATGATTGGATAAGGTATAAATATTAGTTCAACTTTAATCCCTTAGCCATTTAGAGCCCAAGGAGTCCTTTTTGCACTCACTTGCACTTCAAGTTTAGCTTGTCTAGAAGGGAGCATAGAAGGAACTTGAACTTATGTTAATCATTGAAGGATAGGTCACGTGAATTTGTATACAAATGAAACTTTTTGTGAGATTTAGATTCCCTCTTGACTCACTCAAATTTCCTCCTTGTGGGGTAAATATTTAATCAAAATCAYTGTATATGAGGCTTGTTAGATGCACAATTTCCGTGCCCTCCTATTTCATTCAGATCTCATTTTCAAGTGGACAAAGATTTTGAGTTATTTTTGAATGTCTAATCAAAACAACCCATTAGATGTTTTTTCAGCCCCGGAAGAGCCTGTTTCGGGGCTCTTCCCTGAAACTGTGCACTGCACAGGGAACCAGCCACTGCTGGTCTGAAATTTTGAATTTGAATTTTTTTTTTTTTTTCCAGAAATCTTAGAAAGTATAAAGAAACTGAAAACTGATTTTAAAAATTATTTTTTAAATAATTAATAAATAATTAAATAGTATTATCCGACGTGGCAGTCGCTGTGCCACGTCAGACTGCCTATGTGGCAGAGTTTCCAAAGTTCCCAGAGTTCCCAATGTGTTCCCACAGCCAGGAACTCGCAATCTTCTAGACGGGCCAAAAAACATCTAATGAAAATTGGCTCGCTTGGCCCTAGAGGGTTAAGTGCCCACAAAATAGTCCAAATTGTGAAAATTGTGAAGATGTATTACAAAATGCAGCTTAGAATAATAGTTTAATGATGAGTTTCAAACAGTTATTGAACATAATCCATAGATTATGTCATTATGGTTAGATCAATTCATTTATAAATCAACATTTTTCATTAAAATTTGAAGCCAGAGATTGGAAATTTCTTCCAAAGTTGATTGTAGATTGATTGATATGCAGTTTTTACAATTTTTTTTCCTAATTAATGCAAAATTTTAGGTTCCAAACGTAGTGAGTTTTATAGGTTTTCTTCTCTTTTTTTATTCAAGTCATTTTTGAAGTGTAATTTTTTGAACTACAATATTAAAGAACTAACTCAATAATCTTCTAAAAAATATATGGATGTAAAATTGCATTTTTGTGTGCTTGGAATGTATTTGCATTCATATGTTGTTTGAATACTTGGTCCTCTTAATCCTCAAATCTAATTTTATTCATAAAAAAACTATCCCTTTTAATCAAGTATACAACTTAATTGGATGTCGTAACCCTTAAAATGTTGTAAGTTATGAGCCTCAAAATTGCTTTAAAATACTCTTTTCCAAAAGCAAGGCCAAAATCTTCATCAATTTTTTTGTCATGAATTCAATTGTAGGATCTTTTTATTAACTTGTTTAAAGTATATCTCTATAAGATTTCAGAATGAAAATCCCTATTGCTTGCATTAGTACAATTTTAATTTCAAAAATAAGGTTTTCCAAGTGCATTGCAACTTAATTTTTGTTGGCATTGTTGTAGTACAATGTGCCTCATAACTTTCATTTCATTATTTGGAATAAAATATATCAAATATTTTAATACGTATATCAATCTATTCAATCAAACATATTAATTCATTTTAGAAATAATTTTAACCTAATAACCTATAAATTCATTGGAAGTATTATAATGTATACGTGTATGAATAAAACTAAATTGTAACTAGTTCACATCACTCTATATAATTTTTGAAATGATGTTTTACTGTTTAGTATTAAAACAAAATCAAAGTTATTTTATATTTAATTTAAAATTAGAACTATTTGATATTTTTTTGACCAAGGGTAATTTATTTTACTCTTTCGCTTACCTTCCTTCTTCTTATGTATTGAATATTTTGCATAATTATATTTTTAGATTTTTAATATTTCATAATTAATTATTAAATAATCTATATGATTGAATTTTTTTAAAGTGATATATAAAATTGGTTAGCGTGTTATGAATTCTTAAACAATAAAAATTTAGATGATATGAAAAGGTATATAATGATATGATCTATTACATTCATCATTTTTTAGAATAATAAATACATCTTTTCAAATAAAGTGAGTTAATAAACCATGAACCGGCAACTCAAATAAAATAATATGAGATTTTATTGATTTAAATGATATGTAAAATTTCATATTAATCCAATTTTTTTTGTAAAATCTCAATATTAAACTCTCTAATTTAGATATTGATTTGTTTTTTGAAAGATTTTTTATTAATTAGAATAAAAAATTTGAGCACAATTTGATGCAAATTGTAATTTTTGGAAACTAAAAGAATTTTTTGGAATGAATAGAAAAGTTTAAGTTTGTTCAATTCTATTAATAATTTGTCAATTTCATTCCATTTTTCATTTAAAAAAAGCTAATATGATTCAAAAAATGAAACAACCACGTTGCTCGAGGCAATGGGCGTCTTTGATGTTTCAATATAAATAGATTATTTCACTTTGCATTCCTAAGGAAAAATTAMATCAAGAATTACTTCTTCTTGTAAGTTCAATTTTACTTGTAATGGTAGGTGATTTTACATTAAAAAAAAATGATTTCAACGTAGAAGTGATGCATTTTAAATTTTAAATTTTTGAATGAAAATTGAATTGAATGTGAACAAATGGAGGATGCATGTACTATGGAGACAGGATTTGGTGCATTGTTGACTCCGGAAGAAGAAGGAAAAAAGAATGAACTAATAATCAAATTGTCAAAAATAAATATAAAGGCAATAAAAAGTGGTAATGAAATCATCAACAAAGGGAAAGATAATGTAAATGAAACTCCAATCCGAAAAGAAGATTTCAACAAAGATAATGAAGATTGGAGTCCAAATGCAATTTCTTCCCTTTTGGATGCATGTAGTCACTATGATAAAAATTCCACCGAATCTAGCAACTTGGATATGGATTGTATTTGGAAAGAAATCTCAAAAGAAGTTAGTGGTCGGTGTAAAAATTCAAAGAAATCTAAAGACCTTGATCAATGCAAATCAAAATTTAAATCAATGCAAGGTAGATACAATCGAGAGAAGATGGCAAAGAAATTTAATCCAAATGAATGTAGTAGTTGGGAATGGTACAATACCATGAACTCACTTATTGRAAATACTCAAYTRATAGCTAATTCAATGGATGTCAAGAATACACAACAAAGGGTTAGCCTWAATAATGATGTTTTAAGTTCRAGAACATTATATGAGGTAAATGACAAAAATATTGAAAAGGTAGTGATTGAACAAAATACACCAAGAAAATCTCCYTCACTTGATGTAAATGAAAAACTTTCTCACATTCATAAAGTAGAAAGTATTGATTCAAAAYTTGATGAAGATGAAAAAATTGTTCAATACTCAAATCTTTCAACYCCAACAACTCCAAAGAGCCCAAGGAGTTTTATGAAAGTAAAATGGAGTGATTCAACTCCGACTCAATTGAACATTATAGGTAGATTTAAAGAAGATCAAACATGTCAAGACAATTTATCAAATGCAAAGCCATTTGAATCCCAAGATGAAAAAAAAGGTATTCTATTGGTCAATGATATTATAGGAAAGCCTTTGAATTGTGAACAAGGAACCTCAAATAATGTYAGTACCATAGATAGAAAAGGTAAAACTACAGTAAAAAACTTTGATTCATGTTCCGATAATTCTTCTAATTGCTTTGAAAGTGATACATTAGATCAAGATAGTGCAACATCAAGTCCCATAGTTCTAAAATCTTCTCATAGTAAATGCATGTCAAATAAATATGAAGACGTTGGTTCAAGTGATAAAGATGGTGAAGACCAACATGTAAGTAGATTTCATGCGATGGAGCTATCTAGATCCATTAACTCCAATTATAAGCGCACTTGCATTGAAAACATAACAAATGTAAAGTGCAAAAATGAAAATAAAGAAGTTTCAAAAGAAATCATATCAAAAATAGATGAACCTAAATCTCACTCTAATCCAAAAGCAAGAGTACAAGATCAAATTTTGGCTACAAGCATTGTAAGAAATGATGAACAAATGGCTATGAGTATGGCAAATGCTAACTTGGAAGCTCATTCAACTAAGATGTTTTCAAAGGGAAGCTCTTTGGCATCATTAACATCACAAAGTGAATCTAGTTTTCCTTCAAAACAAAAAAGAAGATTAGATGTTTCTTCAAAGTATAAATATGAACGGAGAAATCAATCATCTAGAACTTTAATGACAACACTTATGCGAGCTACACATAATATACCGCAATTTAAAAAGAGGGTGAGACCTTTAAATCGAGCATTCCTTGCACACGAACCAAACATGGTAACTGCATTGATGACGTTTGGAGCTATGATACAACAATTAGAAAAGAATCACATTGTTCTAATGGAAAGGATTTTAAATGAGCAATCCAACATATTGAAGGACTTTGTAAAGACATTGAAATACAACCATCAAGTAAGAGAGGTAAAATTAAAAATTGAAAATCTTAGAAAGGTAAGAAAATAAAATAATATAAATATGACCAAAAATAAAATTTGTAATATAAAATGTTATAAAAGATATAGAATTTTTTTATACTAATGATGTTAAAAATCAATCAAAATTCTATTTTTTTTGCAGGCTACAATGGTAGGTTTGGTTATAAGGTTTTTATTGTCTATTTTTTTAATTGGAATAATTTTATTTGGAACATCAAAAACAACATCAAGTTGGATGCCTATGAGTTTTCATTCTAGTAGTTGGTATGGAAAAAACTTTGATGACAATTTTTCTCAACTAGCATGGATTGGATGTTTTATAATTGTTCTTTTTACACAACTATTATGGACATCATTCAAAAGAAGACCAATTACACCTTCACACTCTTAGTGTAAAATTAGCATTTGTACATGTATTGATTGGATAACACATTGCACCTATTGATTAAGACATTTATGAATTCAACATTGGTAGACATCCAATGTACCTATTGATTAAGAGGGTATTTATTGAATCTCCTATAAATTAGGAGAAAAATCCAAGAAAGGGAAGCATATCCTTTTCAAAATGTTTTGTCACTTTGTAGTTTGCCCTTCTCCCAAATCCTTTGCTACCTTCAAATATATGAAGAAGAAAATTTGAAGGATGATAATGAACATGGGTCCATTTGTTCTATTGCAAGCTATAGTCACACACTAAAAGAAACTTGTGTTTAATGTGACGGATTTTAGGTGACATTGAATTTGACAACCCATGTTTTTATGTCAAAAATAACTTCCAATATAACTTCTTGATGTTATGTTGGATGTTAATTTGGACATGATTTGTGTGTGTGTGTGTGGTATTTACTAATTAATAATATGAATCACCTAATTCAATTTTGGGGGCAAGGGTGTAATACAAATAAACAGTTCAATAAAGTAATTGAATTGTCCCATGTGCGTAACTCTATCCACTCAAAAGACATACCCCTATGCAATGGAAATTTGAAATTTYATCATTAATACTTACATGTTTAAGAAGTTGCCAAATCAAAAAATGAGCAAGGCATATAACCTCTTTTGAGGACATTGTGATAAAATTGTGTTCTACCAATTTGTTACTGAATGAATTGGCAGATTGCTATTGTAGAATACAATTTGTACCCCTTCATATTCATACTTTGAAATCTCTTGTATTGGAAATGAATATGGGATATTGATACCATATTTTGTAAATGTATTGTATTTATTAACCATATAATATATATTCATATGTATTTATATGAAAATATATCATATCAAATATCATATTGTATTCAAAATTCTATTCAATACCATATCCTAATATCATATTTAGTATTGTATTTTCCAAATCGATGGTATTGAAAGGGGGGACGTTTTTTTCTAATCCAAGTCAACAACTTTGCTTTTTTGAACAATGTAGGAGGGGATTGCAAAAATAGGACTTGTTTGACTCTTTTGAGCACATTGTAACACCGTGAAATGGAAAAGGTAGTTACTACCTCTTTTCACTTCATTGTCATTGTCATTGTTATAAATTCATAAAAAAATGAAGGTTAATTTTTTTAAAATTGAAGTTTAGTATGCTCAATTGAGATTGCAAAAGAATAAAGTGTTAAAAATTTACAACCAAAATGCCAATTCTTTTGTGCATTATGCATGATTCTTTGAACAATGGGTAGTGTATTTTGTTGGATCCTAATAAACAAGATATGTCTCAAGATACCTAAAGCATTAGATGTTTTTTCAGCCCCGCAAGAGCCTATTTCAGGGTTGTTCCCTGAAATTGTTTCCTGCACAGGGAACCGGCGACTGCTGGTCTGAGATTTTGAATTTCAAATTTTTTTTTTGCAATTTAAAAAAAAACAAAATTAATTAATTAATTRAATGGATTAATTAGTATTATCTGACATGGCAGTCTCTGTGCCACGTCAGACTGCCTACGTGGCAGAGTCCCCAGAGTCTCCAGAGTCCCCAATGTGTTCCCAAAGCCCGGGAACTCACAGTCTTCTAGACGGTTCAAAAAACATCTAATGGATTAGCACAAACTACTTTATTGTATTGTTTGGGGTTGTGTAGAGTCAAGTAGAGCTTGAAATTACAAGGAATTTTACTTTTGGAGTTTGCAAATTAAAGGAAAAATAAGCTATTAATCCTCACGTCTAAGGAGTCTAATTTGAGTTGTAGCATGGTGTTCTAGGTGTATTTAACATATACGGTGTATGAATTGACACATACATTAGTTACAAAAGTTTGTATTCATGCTTTGTTGGATCCAATGACTCATGACACTTCCAAATTTACATTAATATTGCACCTCCTCCACATCTAAAAAGTTACCAAATGATCACATGTTATGCATATACAATGCCATATTTAAACATGATGGGGTTTAGATATTGAAATGACTTCCAAATGAAAGATGTTGAATTTCCAATCCAACGGTATACGTCTTTTCATATTTTAGCACAAGATCTTAAAAGCGATCCCACCAAACATTTGAAGGCTCAACTTAGCTTTATTTCTTGGCTTGAATCAAATCCAATTGCAAAATTGTTTTTAAGGCTACCATGAATTAAATCAAGAAGCAACCTAGTTTAGATCGCTTGGCTTCAAGGTGTACCTTCTAGAAATCCATGATTGTATTTTTTCAAAAAATAATCCATTAAAATTATCGAATCTATTGAAATGAACAAAAAAAAAAAAAATTGCATCATTTTGCATATTCAACTATAAGATCTTGTACTAAACTAGTATGAAAATGTGTATAACGAATTGCAAAAACTTTGACTAAGTGATTATAATATATCATTGAATGCAATGGCATACTTATTTTTCTATTTTTTTTACCTTACTATAATGAGTTCTCAAATTTTTTACTCACATAACCTTGAATTTTTTTGCACTATAGGGTTGAGAGGTTTAAATCATCATGGTGGAAAATTGATTTGAGAATTCAAAGGGAAAAAATTCAAGAAAAGAAACTTGCTTTTCATACTTCAAAAAATTATAAAGTAGAAGTAGGTTCAAGTTGGAAAGAAAACCTAAATCATTAATGACTCTAAGATGGAATTGAAATACATCAATCATAACAATAAAATTGTGATCATAACCTTGTGGAACTTTTTGTTTAAAAATTGTGAAAATCAAATTCAAAATGAGTTCAAAAAGTAATTACCCAAAAAAACAAGACTCTCCATAACTTTCTCATTAAAAATCTAAACGGAATGAATTAAATCTTCCCATGTAAACAAAAATACAATCAATAAGAAGATGATTTATAAAATTTTGTTTAATCTTTTTGTGAACTCCATAACTTTCTCATTAAAAATCTAAATAGAATGAATTAAATCTTCCCAAGTCAACAAAAATACAATCAATAAGAAAATGATTTATAAAATTTTGTTTAAAATTTTTGTGATTATTTTGACTGACCAATCTTGGCTATTTTTACTTTGGGTGGCATAACTTTCGCTCCTAAGCACCAATTGAAAGATTGTAAAATTTTCACAAAGCTAGTTTGTTTACCTATATTTCTTAAAATGAACAAAAAAATCAAGCTAACAATTGAGATTGTAGGTACTTGCCCAAATTTTCATTTGTAGGGACACTGGTCCTTTAGAGATTAAAACAAATTTCTTTTCCATATTTGTTACATATTAAATAGGAACTATTATTAAATTCGCAATGCAGTTCATGACCTGGGAGTGATTAGCAAATACTAAATCCCTGGCAAATGAAAACATAAAAATAAAAAAACAAAAATTTGCAACTGGAGATTTGGAGAAACAGTTGTAGCTGATCAATTCAAATTCGGTGGATTCAACTTCTAATTTCTAAACTGACCAATTCAATTCAATTCAATTCATCATATTGTGTAAGAGCAATTACTCAAATGGGGACCACTTCAATCTCACCAGCATCAGTGAAGAACATTGCATGTGTTTGTCCAGAATAACATAAAATGAACCCTAAAAGCTTCTAAATATCCTGCACAAAAACTGCTATACAAACAGGGAAAGAGGTTCCCTAATCCGTACGTTTATATCTCGCTGGTACTTGACAGACAAGTTCCGGCCGAAATCCGCATTCGCGGTGACAAGAGCATTTCTGTCCTCGTGGTCGTAAAGAACGGACAAGTATTTGGTGAACACGCCCAGTATCGGATAGCGCAAATCTCCTGAAGGCTCTCGTTGAATCGAGCCTGTAAGCTTGGCGAGCCCATCAAACACGCGTGCTGACATCTTGTTGGCAAACATACTCCCCTCGGAATCATATTCTGTGGACAATTTCACAGGAAACTTCCACCACTCCTTTTGATGTTGTATCCCCACCTGCGTTTCGTTTCCCATGGTAGCCACCTTCCCATTCCAGGAAAACATGTTTTTTTGTCAGCAGAGAAAAAAATAGCAAAACTGAGATGGATGGTTTCACACCTTAGTGACCAAATGGCCAACAGGAGATGCTTCCATACTTGCAGGAGCTGAAATCAATGAATTCGGAAGCCTCAACAAGATGTACCAACAGGAAGGACATAACACACCCTACATTCTTAAACAACCGAGACGTAATTTGAAGGCTAGTGTATTGGACGATTAGATTCTAACGTGAAGCTCCGAATTCAGAAACAAAATAGCAGAAATGAAATTCACGATTCACACACACAAGTGCTCAAATGGCCGAACGTAGATGTTGCCATACTTACAGGAACTGAAATAAATCAATTCGGAAACTTAACAATATGTAGCAATAGGAAGAACAAATCACAGCCTAGACTTTTAACCAAGAGAAAAATGTTTAGAAGGATGCTATAATGGACTATGAGCTTCTAACGTGGACTTCCGAATTCAGAAATATAACAGCAGAAATAAAGTTCATGATTCGGGGTGATTTGCCCCGAGTGGCCAAACGTGGTTTCCCGGCTAAAATCTTCACTTCTCCATAACAAAGGTGTACTAAACCGAGCTTGCAGACTTCTTAGAAGACAAAACGCTCGCCAACACTCTCCTCATCACACACATAATAAGTAAAGACCTTTGCCGGGAAACCCCGCGTACGGACACTCTGAACCCGCAAATGGCCACTTCCATATCTATAGGATTTAGAAATGAATCATTTGAGTAGCTTCAAAGGGTTGTAACAAATGTACCAATGCAAAGAAGAAATCACACCCTGAGATACTAAACCAAAATCAGTAAATTCCGTCGAAAAAAGAGACAGGACTGTTTGCCCAAGGGAGAAGAGGAAATGCCGTGGAGCAAATTGCACAACCCTAAAAAAAAGGAGGATTACGACTGGAGTTCGCCACTATTCTGAAGCTCTACGACCCAATTCTCGGCAGGAGCAGCAACCAAGGATAGGCGCGTAACGCCTAAACCGAAGTTCATCAGTCACCCACATTACCCTAGTCAAGCCTTTTCCACCCTCATTCTACACCTCAATAAACACGCCCCGCCCGAACTCCCAATCATCTCCCGAAGTCCAATTAGCTCCCCCAAAACGGTGCATATCGGGAAAAGCTAAAGCACTCTCCACCGCGCCATCGTTATCTGACCCTCCCTCCGCAGATCGCAAAAMTAAACAAACTACCAAACAAACCCTCACAAACCTTCACACTCCCAACGCAACCTCCTAACGCTCTCGTAGCACCAAAATTCCATAGACCCGTTCCTCCTTCCTTCCTTCCTGGCGTGTCTGTGAGTCCCCAAAGGCTAACTGGAGCAGCGCCCAATGCAGCATACCAATGCTCCCATCCACCCAACCCGAACCTTCCCTCCCCCACGAAATCGAAGCATAAAAATCACTCCCAACAGAAACCCAACAAAGTGACGCACCTGGGTCCTGGGAGGTGAGAGCGCGCGGGAATGTAGGGATCGCAGGATTGGGTTTCGGAAAGTGCAGAACTTCAAGCTTCAGTTGGCAGGAAGGGAAGGAAAGGACGATCACGGCAGGTTCGATGCGAGGCGGATAACGTTAAGTTAACGTTAGTGGAGCGCTTGGTGCTGGGCTCTGGAATGTGGGACCTTGTGAGGCAGGCAATGCTGCTGCTGCTTCTGCTGCTGCCACCTCCTGTGCAGGTAGGTTTGCAGGGAGTGAGGCTGCGAAGGCGGAGACTGATGAGGGAGTGTGCAGAACCAATGAACTCGCCCACTTGGGCTCTGCACTGGGGATGCGATGGTGGGAGGTTGGGCCTTTGTTTTTTGCTTGCGATCTTGTCTTGCACCGACTCTTGCGGCCAATYGCTCTTGGGGGTGTGCGTGGAAGTGTGTCTCCCGGATTGGGGTTGGCAGGCATTCGGCCTGGGCTTCGTCGGGGCTGCGCCACTTGGATATGTGGAGTCTTTTGTCCGTTCCGCCGTTGAGCTCGGCGTCAGTCGCGTCCGTCAGTGGCGGATGGCGTCCGTCGGCGTTTCCCGATGGCAGGGACCCAGCGCTTTCTCCAGGCTCTGGCAGAGATGTTCTCAGTTCCTCACTGGCGGGTGCATGGGGTCCGTCGGCGTCCCACGGGCGCTTTCCTCAGCCAGGCTCTGCCGCTCTGGCATCGTGGGATCCGCCCGTCCGGAGAGGGCTGGTGCGTTTCCCCAGAATGCCAATTCAAAATCAAATCTTTCGGGAAGCGAGTCAGGACTGACTACACCTGGTGAGCATCTCCACTGGGCACGGCATTGTAACGCCCCTCAAGATGGAGGGGCTGGGGCTGAGGGGCATCACTACAGTACTGGAGGCTGGGCTCGTGACGCTACTGTGGCGTCACGACCCCAGGATGCTCAGGTAAATCAGCCTATGTTTGGCCTCCTCATTGGCACTTGTTTTCTCTCACGAACTATTCATTCTTTGGAGAAGTTTGTGTTGGTGAAGAAGGCAGTGTGACACCCCTCTTCTGTCGTGTGGAGGACTTATGCGGAGAATGATTTCACGTGCAACTAAAAATACACAAGTCAAGCTTGCAAAATGATTGCTGGTGTCAATCATTGTTGGAAGTGCGGGGCAAGCAATGCAAGGAAATTAGAGAGGGCAGGTGAGGTAGAGAATCTTCTTAGCTCGTGAAATCTTTCGCGCGGTCATTTTTCTGCTATAGAGGAGAATAATGAAAGTTGGTTAACCTTGACAACAATAGCACAATCATTCCACCACCAAGAGTTTGCTGCAAGCCAACCCTAAACCGCTACATCCTGAGTATGTGAAGAATGGGAGCACAATGAAGAAAGTGTGACAAACCCTATTATTGAAATTATTTTGATTTTTTTTCTATGTAAAGACAAATGTGGGAGATGGAGAGAACGATTGAAATTTTATTTTTTTGACAAAGTATGAATTAATGAAGTGTGATTCTCAATTAATCCAAATAGTCTCTAGACTACCTCATTGAAACCGCCAAAAAGGTGTATTCATAATGGTCATTTTGCCACCTAAAGGAATCTCTAAGTATTAAGAAGCCTTCTAATTTTGTAAATAGGAGAAGCTTCTTGAGRAACTTTTTAAATAGAAAAAGCTTCTAAAAGAGTATTTTAGATAGAAATATACAAGGATATCAAGGCTAAGGTGATATGTAGTCTAGACAATAGATCTCTTGTACTTCTAACTTTTTCCTTTAAACTCTTTCTTGTACCCTTTTTTGAAATCTACAATTTGGTTTTGTTTGGAGAATATTTATCTCTCTTGTGTTGAAGGTGTCGGCAACAATTGGTAAACATAGGCAAAACAATGATGATGGACCAATTTTTTACAATAAATTTTTTTTCCACAGGGATGATGAATTTTAATTATCCATAATTGAAGAAACTTTAGTATATTGYACCAATTTTAGGGATTGTCTAAAAAGCATGGGCTTCACTTACATCAAGCTTGCATTGGAATTTCTAAAATTTGAATCATAGGAAACATTCATAATGCCATGTAGTATATTGATTATAGGATAGTTTACTTTAAGGCTAGTTTACATTGTGCTAAAGGCTTGTGCCTACTTCTATTGATGCTTTTTGTGTTTGATGGATGAGAAAATAGAAGCTGGGCAATATCTTGGGAGATTTTCAACACACCAAATTCAAGGAGGTTAAATAAGAATCTCTTATCAAAAAACTAAGATATAAATTATCATTTTTAAAGCCCTGTAGACATTTCTTCCACCAAGTCTTCCTTAGATAAGAGTTAATTGAACCACATCGTACTTATTAGCTAACTTCATGACAAAAAAATTCAAGTGATAAAATAGTCAAGTCTTGATATGAGCTTTTCATAGACTTTTTAAAACTATTAAGAGATATAAGTAATTTACCAATTCTTTAATTGATCACATTAGGTCTTGAATATTATTTATAAGTTTCTCTTCTAAAATGAAGATCATATTTTTTTCATATAGAATAYTCAACAAAAGAGTCTAGATTTATCCCATAGCTATATTCACCCCAGAAACAAAACTATGAAAATTTGTAATTTATACGTGGCCCATTGCATTCCTATCTCTATTTCAACAAGGGAATTAAGTAGGGCTTCAATACAAGAGGGTTTCTATTTCCTGAAATTACTGGTGTTTCCTTTTGTGTTGATAAGGATGGTATGATWTGGTCTGTGTCTTGCAGCGGAGAGCCTACTGTTGGGAAGACTAGGCCAGAGACTCTTCTTCGTCAATTGACAACAAAGAAAGGGCAGGTGAATGATTATCTGGAATTAAGAGATTACTGAGAGATTGGAAATACGAAGCTATCTCCGTATTCTGATGACTTCTGTACTATTTACTATCGTAAGATGAGAAGTTTGGAATCATGGTGATTCAAATTGTAGCTGATTTTAAGTACGACATCCTTGAATCTAGAGTTATTAACATGATGTGTTTTCTCATGTGCTAATTGGTGAATATGAAMTTTGTACTTATTTTCAGGTTTATAGTCTACAAGAAGGGCGACGAGATGTGGAAACTGTATTTACAATGGGTATCATGGAGGATGTGAACTTGGTTCCACAGCCTGCTGGTGGTAAGGATTAAGCTTTTTTCTTCGATATGTGAAATGCACTACACTCTATCTATTTTGTGCCTTGTTATTATGTAAAACCTGTAAGAAACCTAAGTATCTCCCAATTTAAATGCAAATCGGTATGTGATCCAGTGCAGCATTCTCTGGTCAATGGTTGAATGTGCACAGATACAGGAATGGTGGATTTAACAATGAACGTGGTCGAGCGTGTCACTGGCGGTTTCTCRGCTGGAGGTGGTTTATCAGGCAATGGGTAGATTCCTCAGCTTGAACCCCTTGTACTGTAGGAAGCACATGTGAGTTCTGAGGAAGTTTTCCAGTCAGATCTTGTCCAGGTGTGAGTTTATTTTTCATTGCTCTAATCTAGTCACTCTGCCTCTTTTCCACGTGGTTATAGCTTAACTGTTGTATGTTGCTTCTTGTGGACAGGATTTCAAATGGGGCCCTCTCTGGTCTGGTTGGAAGGTGGGTTACTATCCCKAAACCCSAAACCCTAAACCCTTAAACCCTCCCCTCCCCTCTTTTAGTACATCGGTGCCATTTTTCCTTCGGTGCCAGCTTTTCTGGTGTGTGTTTATTCTTCTTTCATTTGGTGTTCCTGAGCATTTGATTTTTCCTCGTCCGCACTCAGCTTCTGTATTCATGAAGAAAATACAAATGTTATTGTCAAAGTTGTTTTCCTGAGGAATGGCTGTGTATTGTGTGTTGTTACGGCAGCTTTGCCTATTCACATAGGAATGCATTTGGACGGAATCAGAAGCTTAATGTTTCATTGGAGAGAGGACAAGTTGATTCTATGTTCAGAATAAATTATACCGACCCTTGGATTGAAGGTGATGACAAGCGAACATGCCGCTCCATAAATATCCAGGTATGAGTAGAAATATATCGGGTGGAGTTGTGCACTTTTAAATGAATGAATCTCATCGTGTTGAAATTTTACTTATAATTCGAGAATTTGTCATATGTATCGAGAGTAGGGACTCCCACTGTGTAAGGATTGGTTTTGTTCATCTTTAACAATACATTTACAAATGTCAGCTGTGTCATTCCGATACATGTAGATAGCGAAATCACGTTTAACTTCAGGATTCCTAACGATTCCTGTGTGAGCTTCTGCAACATACTTGCAAAAACACAAACTTWGATACAGGGTTGTGGCATCCATGCTGGTTATGGTTGCAGAACTCACGAGCACCTGGGACAACTGTGCATGGTATCCGCAAAGATGCGCTGTCCACTGGTCCATYACATGGGGGGGTGACAATAGGGAGGCTGATGGCTGGTGTAGATTACAGTCGACCTTTGCTGCCAAAATGGAGCGGCACTGCTGGGATCAATTTTCAAGTAAGTTTTCRTTATTTTGATTTTCCTAACTGATTTATTTTGTTTTGTACGACCATTATCCCTTCAAATCTTTGTGAGGCGAATAAGAAATGRGATTTGTTGTTTTCCTCTCTATCAGCGGGCAGGAGCTCGAGATGAACATGGGTCAGTGAAGGTGGTTGATATGTACGGTGGCCCTCTGACATTCAGGTTGGTCCTTGTTTCATCAAGATTTTCTATTGGGAGCATTTTTACTTTAGGGAACCCTAGTYTTGTTTATTAAAARCCAAGGTTAATGAGATCAATAGCGAGGGGGATGGCTTCCCGTAATTATTTCATTGGACCTAATTGGGACGCCCTACATGACCTTGAGGCCGTTTTGGCCAAATCACAAACTTTATTCGCTTTGCCCGAAAGGGTTTGTGATTTCTGGAGGTCCCTAAAGCACAAATTACATATTCTTTATGGTTTGCTGCTGGTCTTGTTTTGATCGTTGGACTTATCGTGGACCAGCCTAGTTTTGTTTTGTCATTGAACTCATGTAGATGTCATTTTTCCTTTCCAGTAGGCGAGAAGATGAGTTTGTTGTTAAGAGATCTGCTTGTCAGCATTGTGCCAAGCGTGTACTTGGAAAGTGAATTTACCATCTAGCTCCATACAAATGTGATTTGACAAGTTCTAAGAATGGTCGCTTCATATGAATGCAAAGTGGTGCACTAAGGACATTATCTGTTTAACGTCATTCGTGGTGTAAATGCTGTTAATATTCTTTGTGCAGTGGTCGAGCTTATGATGACATGCTGGTGACAAAATTGGAAATCGTCTATACAGATTCGGGAGACAATGGCTCATCACAAGTAATTCGACTGCCTGTCTCCCCTTGTTTTGATTGTGTACCGGATTAAGTCTACTACATGTATGAAGTCTCTATGGAGATACTTTCTAGATCATCCAGGTGGCTTTTCTCTTCTGTAATCCTTGTTGTGACACAGTTTTTGTGCTGGGTTGCAGCTGGTTTTCAACACAGAGCAAGGCTTGCCTATTGCTGCAGATTGGTTATTTTTCAACCGAATTAATGTACGTGCTAGGCAGGGGCTTCGTCTTGGACCTATTCGTTGCATAGCGAGGTTAGTAAATTATCACAAGCTTTATTCTTTTCAATGGGTTGTATACCTATCTCTACAGCATCCATCCAGATGTGTTTTTAGGAGAATTCCATATTCTTAGAATAGTACAGCTTGTTAATGGCAGGGAACGTTTTGTGGTTATGATCTTACAGTTTTTTAATGGTTCAATAATCCGGGACTATAATCATGGGAGGTTGCATCTTTAGAAGGTTAGGAACTAAAGTATAGTTCAAATTTCCAAAATTGTAAAACTGTATTATAAAATGCATTTAGAATAATAATTGAATGATGATTCTAAAACAATTGTTGTAAAATTTGATMTATAGATCATATACATATGCTTACATTAACTATTACACAAACCAATATTTTTCAACAAAATTTGCAACCAAAATTGAAAATTCCTTTAAGAATCAATTGCAGATTGAATGTTTGTGATTTTGACAAGATTGTTTGTCTTTAAACTCAAAACGTTAATCTCTAAGCATTGTGTTTTTTGAAGGGTTTTTTTAGCTTGTCATTTTTTGACCTACCAATGCCCTTTGAACTATAGAATAGTTGCCTTAGCAAAGTCTCATTCAATAAAATCTATTTTGTATAAATGTTAAAGAACCAAGACAAGAATCTTTCAAATAATTAATGGATTCAAAATCGCATTTTTGTTGTTTAGGATGTGTTTGGTTTCATTCATTGTTCAAAACTTGAGCATGTAGTCTTCAAGGGGTTAAAGGGACAAAGSCTCTTTTTAGCATAAGGTAGAATTCATCAAATTTTAATTTCTACCATATGTATATATTTGATTTGAGATTTTTGCAAAAAATTCTTCATCAATATCCCTCCAATTTCAAGATTTAATTTTCTCAAACATGATTTGATTTTAAATTGAAAACCAATACATTTGGAACATGTCTAATTGTCCTACTTCTAGTTTACGCACTAAAAAAAAAAAATCTATAGTCCATATTTTTGTCATTAGAATGTAAGATAATTATACATTATCAACTCCAATAAAATATTGTCCCTACTTTTGGATGAAAAATGATCAAGGTACACCATTTGGGTATTGAATGAATTCATGAATAATAATGAGTTAGTAGTGACTTTGCATGTAAAGGTATTTTCTTGTCATTTTTTTTGTAATTTAACCTTTTGTTATGTCAAGCTCCAATTTTAGTGAAAATTTGATCTTTAGAATGTATCTCATGGATTTTGGATTCACCTATGTTACCGTTATACCCTCTAGCAACCATTGTCTTTCAAATTTTATAACTAATTCATTGTACCCCCAAAGTGTATGCAACTACTTACATTTTGATTAATAAATATTTGTCAATACACAAAAATTCCTCAACGTTTTCTTTTGCTTTCACGTTGTTTCATAAAGCTTATAAGCATGGTTATTAAGTATAGTTAGCTTCGAATTCTTCTCTATTGGATAAGAAATTGGTTCTTAACAAGTATGCGGGAATTAATACATGCTTTTGTTGAATCTCCTCTATTGTTCATAAGATCCATTAAAAAAGTCTCTAATATTTTAGGAAGAATTTGAAATTAAATGTACATTTGAATTTTTAAGGTTTCAAAAATCTAAAGGGGMTTATTTCACAACATTGTYTTTTTCATGCAACTTTCAAATTTGGATGAAGTCATGATCAACTTCCAACCCSTGTTTCTCTTGTCCAATTAATTTTGAGTGGTAGAATATAAACCATTGATTATTAAGTATACTCACTAAAAGGAGTCTAAAAGACAAACACAAAACTAAATCTAAAGTTGATCATGTAATGGATATTTTTAATGCATTACTCAAAGTTTTTTTCATTCAATGCACTAAAAATGCCCTACATGAGGGTCAAATTTTGCATAAATTAATTTGGTTTTCTCAAAAGTGCCCATGTCATCTTGGGATTGGTTTAGACTTTAGATAACATAGAAAAAGATATTACGTGGATACTTCATTTTATATAAGTTACAAAAAAGGAGGCCTCAAAAAAACATCTAATGATGCAATAGATTTTGTGTGGTTGTTTTATAAATAATTCTAGTAGTTGTTAAACAATGACACTAACTAGGTAGCCTCTACTTTTGTATTTACATGTGGTGATTAATATGATGCGCAAGACAAAAAAAAAATTCTCATTACACTACTTTCTATGGATAGTTGGACACTAACGTACACAAAGGATTTGTTGCAATTCTTATATGGGCACATTCATAGGTGAACTAGCCATTATGGACACTTGTGAATGACCCCATTATAGTCTTGCATTCAAAACAGGTAAAGCCATTATTATTCAGGGTGATTGCGAAAAATACTTTATACGTGGACAGGTGTTTTTTTGCTCATAACTTTTGCATCATTTGTTCATTTGGAGTATGAAGGTACATTTGAAATGAAGGTATATGAGGTATTCGTAGGCAATGAGTGATTGAGTGATTTTCTCAATTTTTCAAATTTTATTTTATTATTTTTAACTAGCCTCCAATTAGGAAAAATGAGATTTCTTTTGAAATTTTGAACTATTCAAGGGAAAAACCATCAAAGTAGTCATTTTCTTGGCATTTTCCATCACTCTTTGAGTATACATAACTCTTTTAGAGAGAAATTTTTCTAGGCATGAATTTTCACACATAAGTTTTTGAATGCTTTACAAATTATCCACATTTCATTTTAAAAAACTTTATTTCAAAAGTCATAGTACACTAATACTAAGGCTGTTTTGAGCCAAAAATGACAAGTGTTTTTTGCAACCACCTTTCAAAAGATGCAGATTTAGCCACCATTAGAGTGATTTGGTGGCCATAATCAAATTTGGGAGATATAATATCTACAATAGGAACTTCTAAGTTATTACCATTGATAGTGAAAAAAACATTGCAGAAAGTAGCTACTTTGGGGTCTTGATATTGTAGTTGTTTTAGGATTATTGTGACTACTCTACATTACATGACTAAGATGACCATTGTAGATATACTTTTGGTTAGTTTGGGATTGTCTAGAGATTTTTTGGGTACATTTGGACATAACACTTCAAAACTTCATAACAAAATTCATGCTTTGTCTASAATTAAATAAATAAATTAGCATCACCCCATCTATATTTACCTTTGTATAGGGACAAGTTATTGTGCTTGGATAGGGTTAGATTACTGGTATTTGGGTACCACTTGTAGGAAACAAAGTACAAAATAAAGTCAAGGGACACTCACAAAAGCATATTTAGGTGAAAGAGCCCCCCAAGGTGCCAGCTCAGATACAATTCAATCACAGATACTAGCCGGCTACCGGAACYCTCATCAGTGAAAGTGGTAGAGGAACACTACACTAATGATGGTAAATAGTGTTACCCATACTAACTATTTTAGAAATGCTATAAATTTTAACTTTTCATGAATA